>JAQGCW010000263.1:0-13526 GCA_034700065.1 Mesodorylaimus bastiani | reverse complement strand
GACGACGATTTCGAGTTGTCTTGTGAGGAGAAGTCTTGATCGATCTTGATCCGATCGAGAGGACAAGGTGATCACGGCTGCTTGGTCTTATAGGGATCATCGATCGGAACCTACAAGTGAGCTATTCGATCGTGGACGGCCTGTACCAACGGTATCCGAAGATGGAGCGCGATGCGTTTTGGGACAAGGTGGCGCCCGATCTACCGTAAGTCGTGCCGAGCCACGACGGTGAAATTAGTAGATTGGACACTGGGTACATTTTAGATACACGGAAGCCGCCATGAACTTCAAGACCGATCCATTCTTGGGCTCGACCATGACAATGAAGTGAGTGAGCTCTCGGAGACCTCCGGACGATCCGTGGTCACCAAGCTACGGTTCCTGATTTCAGTATGACCATGAAGGAGAAAGGCTGGCACGTCAATCCGATTCCCGAAGAGGCTCGAGCCATACGGAGCAAGATCAACCGTCTCGCCGCCTTTTCCTCCTCGGCTTCTTCGCGTAGTCCCGACGACGGACGAGCCGAGCCGAAACTGGTCTCCAGTCTGCGTACGCCTCGCGGGCGTCCACGATTCCTCGCCACCCTACTCACGGGCGAATCTCGGTCGTCCTTGAACTCGCATCACGGCGGATCGAAATTGAGTCTGAATTCGATCAGTGGCGGATCCAGAGAGAAATTGCCGACTCCGGCCTCGCCGAAAGTGGAATCGGCGACCATCCTCGATCCGAGCATCGCCGCTTCCTCTCCGCCGCCTCCTCGCACGGCCGATGTCGATTTGGTCTTCCCGAATTGGCGACGCCCGCCGCAAAGACAATGGTCCCTGACCGAAGCCGCCTCGTTCGTCCCATTGACCACGGTTCATTCGAGCGACGGTCAAGCAACATCAACCGGTGTTCCAATCGGCCCGGAGCCGATGGCCGTCGTCCAATCACCGGATCTCCATCAACATCGTCGAGTCACATTCGAAGCGGCTCCTCCGCCGCTGCTGCTCGGATTCCATCCGACCGACGTTCCATTACGGCTGTTGCGGAGTTCGGCTTCCGAAGGCACGTTGATCAGCGACGGCAGTGGTGGCAGTGCCCAATTCGTCGACGAGATCAACGAACAACTGGCCAACAGCGACTCGGAGCAATTCACCATCAATAGCAGGACGCTATTATTGAACAAAAGCAAACAGTGATAATACTTCATCAGACACACACAAGACGTACACACCCGCGAACCAATGAAAACAGAACATGACATTGTCGTCCAAAAAAAATATACGTAAGATAAGATAATAATGAAAAGTAGATATTATGATAAAGCTACGAATGCGATCGCTTGCCGGAATTCTTGTGCGTAAAATTGGGAAATAATTTAAAAAAAGCTGAGCTCGATGCTACCTTCACCGTTTTGTTGCGCGTGCAAATTCCTCGCCTCGCAGTTCTCAGTCAACAGATCCGACCGTGCTTCTTCGCTTGACAGAACGCAGCCAAGTCCTGCAAATCAGAAGACCAGAGAGATCAGAAACTAGTTTTTCAGAGAAGTCGGATCAGAGCACAAGGGAAAATGAACTTACCTGATTCAAGATCTTCAAGAATTCTTGATAAGCGGTTTCCAAATCGTCATTGACCACCACGTGATCGAAGAGACTCGGCTCGTCTTCCGCTGAAAGTAACAGAAAGAAAACTTCATAGGGAGATAAGATAGGAAAGGATGAGTAAGAGACTTACCCGCTTTCATGTCCGCTCGGGCGTGATCCAAACGCTTTCTCAACGAGTCCTCCGTTTCCGTTCCTCTCGCACGCAGACGTTGTTCCTGAAAGGTTCCGTAAAAGCGTCCATTAGCCGATGAATTAATTAATATAGTCCATAATGAGAGCATTATCGAAGAAGGAAAAAGAGAAAGCCTCCACTCACCAGGATCTCCAACGACGGTGGCTTGACGAAGAAGTAACGAGGATTCAAATCCGTCTTCCTTATCGAACGAACACCTTGGATCTCCACGTCCAATACGCAAATACGACCGGTGGTTTGAATATCTTCGACGGCCTTCTTGCTAAAAAAGCACAGAAAGCAGGAATGTGATTGATTGATCGGTTACCTTCGAAGTCCCCAAATGCCACTCACCTCGTTCCGTAGATATTGCCGCCGAATTGAGCGTGTTCCAGGAATTTGCCACTATCGATATCGCTTAGCATCGCGTCCTTGGATACGAAATAATATTCCCTGCCGTCTTGTTCGCCCGGACGCGGTTGACGGGTCGTGTCTGGAAAGAGTAAAGATAGCTCTGGTTAGTTCGAGAGAGCCTTTGAGCCCAGCATCATCGGGACATGACTGATTGATAGTGTAGATCCTTATCATCCTAATCCTCATGGCGAAACGAAACTGCCATATGGGACGATCAGGGAGGGACGAATGAACTCGCAAACCCGTACGGAACCAAACCTCAGCTTTCCCGATCCCCCTGGACACCTTTGCATGAGACCCAAACTGCCATAGACCCAGTAAGCTCTACTGCTCATTTCTCAAACACCTCCAACTAGTCCAAATCCAGAAAAGACCTCAAACCATCCCATAAAATGCAAAAAACACTACTGTACGTACGGCTAATACTGAACGCGAAACAATCGGGATACTCCTTGAACATACGCGTGAGCAACGTGCTCTTTCCACCACCGGACGGTCCAGAGACGACGATCGGTTGCGGTTTTCTTTTGTCACACATGTTTCGTTTCGATACTTGCTTATTCGTTCGAACACCAATCGCCAACAATAACTGAACCGACGAACCGAACGACGAGGATGAATTCTGCCACGCCGCTCCACCGATCGAGAAGAATCGTCTGCAGAGCATTTTTGTTTTTCAATAAGAACTTCTTTCTTCGAAAAAAATCTGGAGCGAAGAAAGAAAATTCGTAAATCTATCGACTTACCCGAGCTTGGTGGTCCTAAATATTTTTTTGACAAGCCAAACAACTAATCGCCTAATATAAATAAGCTCGTAGGAGGACACAGATCGTGGAGTGTGGAGTGTCGGTTAGGAGACCGGGGACTCTTAGGATTCAAATTATACACGAGCGCCCTGTCGAAGAAGAGGAATGAAAGGCTAATTAACTGCGGCTTCTTATAAAGTTCGTTGTCACCTATCAAGGAGCTACCTAGGAAGAGGAGAGGGAGCCCAGTCAATTAAGGACACCCAACGAGCGAGTGCTTAATTGATGAAACGCGCCAAGCCGGAAAACCTAAGATCCTTCCCATTTAGGCAAATCGGACAACACGCGGAGTTGCCAGAGAAGGTACAAAAACGTTAGCTAATAAATAGGTATCCCCATCGTCACATTCAAATATTCAAAGGCCGATATTCAGCCGTATTGATCAAGATAACGAAAAACTCCATCGACCCAACATTTTTTACCACAGAAAAAAGCGATAGATCACGAAAAATAATGAAGGTTCCAAAAAAATAAATCATAAATAAGGTCTTCTTCACAGGAAAGGCCTCACCGAAGGACGAAGCACGAAAAGAAACGATTAATCGTACGGATAGACCATGCCGAGAAGTGATCAATCACCAACAAAATAATTTCCCTAATTTAGAGCTTCTTAAATTGCGCCATCAAATCTTCTAAGCTGTCATCGCCCGCGCTCGTCGTCGTCTCTTGCGCGGGAGCCTGCAATAAAGCACGACGAATTGGGTGAGATGATAAGATCGACAGCTTCCTCAGAGATAAGGTAAGACAGTAAAAATAGAACCACACACACACTTACCTGCTTATCGTCTCGATCCGGCGCCTCGTAAGCGTATTTCAATCCGACCGCCACTTGCGTCGATCCATTTTCGATATGCGATTCGTCCACTAATTCGATACCTGAAACGAGAACTCATTCGGTCCGTCAAGCACAGACTGACGACACAGAAATAATGAAAGATGGCTCACCAAATTCGTTAGATTCGTGCACGATGGGTTTCTCCTCGACGATTTCCGGTTTGGACGGATTCAATCGCACGCGCTCTTTCTCTTGGGCCTGAAAGTGTGATGATGATTGATTGAGCAAAAAAGAAGACAAACAAGAGAGAAGACACTCAACTAACCTGATATTCCTCTTGTCGTTGTCTGCAATGCCGATCGTCGCAATTCGGATTTGGTTTCATTTCGTATTTGGGAAAGAAATCTTGCAGACTATTGTAGCCGAGATAACGAGAAACGTCGCCGAATTTCAACAAATACCTGAAAATGAAAAAGAAGTTATGACAGATATGGCCAGAAATTTTCAACCGAGGACTTACTTGAGCACATTTTGTACTAGCATTCCAGCCACGACGCCCATGGTTGTTGGTAAACTCGCGGCGCATACGCCTTCCTTCTTCAACGTTTTCTCGTCGATATTCGAAGCTACCACCAACGGAGGAGCGCACTGAAAATGGAAAAAAGAATCGTTCGACATTATCAATCCAAAAGAAAAGTTTTCAAAAGAACTCACCGCGAAACAAGCCAATTCACCAGGATTGAGAAATTGAATATGTCCAGAGACGGCGTTCTCGCTTACGCCCGATTCGAACCACGCTTGGGCCAATTCATTGCACGCCTGTGAAGGGTAACATCTTCCAAATAAGTTTTTGTGAAGAAGGCTACCGACGAAAGAAAAGCCGAGAAGATTTCTGCTTACCGTATTGACAGTCATCCGAGCTTCGTAATTATCCACGCAACTGAGCACCAAATCCACGCGAGACGACGGTTCGTTCGATAATCCGCCGTGTTTGATACGATCGACGAATTTGTCAAAATTCTCCATCGTGGTAATATTGAAATTATGAACTTCGATATCGACGTCCGGATTGATTCCTCTGAAAAATGAAAGATACATATTATGGCTTGTGAAATTATGAAATCTGAGAAAACCACTTCAAACTATTAGAAAAGACAAATTGACACAGAAAAACGTACTCCAAAGTGTGCTTCGCCGCTTCCACTTTACTCAATCCGGCTTGATGAGGTTGAAAGAATAATCGATTCATATTGGCCAATTCCACTTTGTCGTAATCGAATAGGATCAACTGAAAATCAAACAATGGTTTTAATTGATCGATCGATATCGAATTTGAAAAATCGACATCGAGAACCAATCAAAATATCCGAAACTATCTTACTTTTCCAATTCCGCAACGAGTCAACATTTCGGCCACGACGCTACCGACTCCGCCCACGCCAACGATCAAAACGCAATAATCTCGGATCTTTTCGTAATTATCCACGATTCCCATTCGTTTCAAAGCCATCAGACGACTGAAAATTAAAAAATTAATTAAAATCGAGATTTCAATAAAAAATTTAAAAACAATTTCACTCTTACCTGTACGGATTCGAATCGACCACTTCGGCGCTCATTTTGGTAATTTTCTGTCGTCCTCCTCCAACATTTTGATTCATCGTTTCCTTCGATTGAGACGACGAGGAATTCGACGTCGATCGTTCTTGATGCTTTCCAGCGCCGTCGTGTTTGGAATTTTTCATATCCTTTTGAATATCTTCTCTCAACGCTCGCATCGATTGAATCAAATCGCTCGCCTCGCCACTCATTTTCCTTTCGCAAATAATATTCTTTTCGAACAACAATTGAAATGTGTTCAAATAGATGAGGAGTAATAATAATAATTTCAATGAAGTTCTTCGGTAATGATTGGCGAATATGGGAAATTGGTTGGAGAAAGGCGACTGCTCCCAAAGCAACGTGGATAGCAGACATTGGAAAATATTCAACTGGCGGTTGATTCGAAATTTGAAAATGGAATAAAACATTGTTCAATCATCGATTTGTAAAAGAATCGCGATCAAATTCCATGACGCAAGAATTCAGCAAATGTCCGCCTTCCTCGACCCTCGCGGCTGATTTCCTACTTTACACTTTCGGGCGGCGCAGGGCGGCGCAGGGCGGCGGCATCCCTACTTTACACTTTCACCCGACCGCGTTGGCTGTCTCGTCCCCTCTCCCTCATTGTCCGTTTGTGTCTTGGTGTTGAACGGTCGGTTGTGTCTCATCGTCAGTTCGGATGGCGCCTTATTTGTGGTCGAGGTCGTCGGCGGCGGAGGAATGGACGGTGGATTGGACACGGGGCGAGACTTGGATACCGTTGCTCGTCGTCTCCGTCAGCGTGGCCATGTCGCTCGTCTTGACCGTGCTATTGTGTTGCTGCGGTGGCGATAAGGAGAAACGATTGCGAGAAGAGAAGTTGGACGCGGCCGTGGCGCCACCGCCGGCTCCCGGTTCGGTTATGGTGCCAGGAGGCGGAGGAGGCGGAGGAGGAGGAGGACCAAGTTCAAAAGGACCCAAACACGGCAAGGTCGCCGGACTCGGACCGATGGGCGGTGAAACGCTGGCTCTCGCCGACTCTCGCGTTTTCAACAAGGTGAGTAAATTGTTTTTGGTTTATTTTTTGGATTTTGTTTCTGTTTCTGTTTTGTTTTCTTTCTTTCTCTGTTTTTGTGTTTGTTTTACTTTTTCTGTTTTTGTCATCTGTTATCCTTAATCGATTCTTAACCGCTTAATCGATCCTTAACCGCTATCCTTCGTGTCCTTTCCAGTGATGGACGCTGGACGAGCGATCGAGGAATCTCAAAGTGTTCGCGCAATTTGAAGCTTCGATGGAGAGTGATTTTCGTGATCGAGGATTTGTGATTTTTTTTGTGATTCAGTGAAAATGCGTTGCCTTTTCGAAAACTTGTTCGCGTGTGTATGTGTTCGTTGGAGATGTTGCGTCTAGTATTGTGATGATCGGGCGAATGAAAATGCGAGAAAGTGTCCGTGTCAATCTTGCTGAGGAATCGTAAAGGATCATCTCCTTTTATTTGTCTCCAAAACTTCCTCTCCCCAATCTTCAGGCAAATCCAAAGAATCGCGTCCGTATTATTGCAAAGAAACACAAAAAACCAAAAAGAACACCCCGAAACACATACAGAAATAATACACAAAAACACCGTAAAAAGTAGTGTGAAACATCGAATCAAAGCCGAGTAGCTTCCTCGTGTTCCTTTTGCTTAGACAAAGTAATCATTTCGATACAGGCACGGAGATGAGCGCATTTGTACCGTTCGTCAATAATGCTGGTGATCAGACGATCTCGTTGTTCCTAGGAAACCACAAATTGCTCATATCCCAACCTAGCTTCACAGAAAACAGTCACAAGAGACTTACCTCCAGCTCCCGATATCGCTTTTGCCATTCTTCTTCCGTCGTGTTTTGTTCCTGAAAGAAACAAGACATTTGTCGGATCATGAACTCTTCGAGAAGACTCCAAAACTCCTCCTCACCTCTTCGCCGCCAATTCCGATCGCAACGTTTTCATTGACATCGCCTTTCTCGTTGGATTCCGTCGATTTGCTTTCCAACGCCGAGATCATTCGTCGATATTCGTCGATCGCTTTTTGCTCGGCTTCGATTTGTTCGCGCAACTGCATTTGTACGGCCAACAGTTGTTTCTCCTCGAACATTTCCAAACATGGACCTGAAAAACACAAAGAAGATTAAAATCAGTTGACCTGTTGACCCGAAACTCAAAGAAAGATCAGTTTGTTGCCAAAGCTGGATGAAGTACGAAATCGGAGTAGCACTTACCTTGTAGTTTCTCGTCCCCACTCGCCATTTGCTTGGATGATCCCTGGTCTTCCTTTTTCAAACGCTTCAGCTGAAGAAAAAAAAACCAATCAGCCAAATTAATCGATCAATCAAGAATCATCAGAAGAAATTTCTACACTCACCTCTCGTTTCAATTGAGTAATAATTCGAACCACATCCCACAATTCCTCCGTCTTTTTCGGATCCTCGCCTTCCGCGGCCAAGTCGGCATGCAGACACTTGAGTAACGATTCTTGTTTGGACAATTCTTCCTCGATTCCTCTGAAAAACGGAATGCACAGTCCAAGTTTAGTCATGACCGCATAAAGATTTCAACCGCAAAAAAACACCACCCTCACTCACCTTATACCGGACGGAAATTCTTGACTGAATCGAGACGGACGAATGGGCGAGACGTATCTGGAAAGTTCAAAGAAAAAAATTCTCCTTGTAGTATGAATACATAAACGAGTGGAAGGAAGCAATTCAACTAGAACCGATGATGACATCAAAATCAGTCACCAAGATGTAATGTACACGAAAAACGCGTTGATGTCGGCCTATTTTTGGACGATGCCCTCTTCTTCAACACATCATCCACACATTCTTCTTCTTCTTTCTCACGCGCCATATATGGGGGAGCACTGCCTAACCTCTCATCACACTAGACTGAACAGGTGTTTGCCCAACCGGAAACGTCATCTAAACGGAGAGTGCGCGCGAATTTTATCCATGCCCCTTTGGGGTTATGCGCTGGCCGTTTTTGGGTATTCTCTTCGAAATCACTTCTCGAAGTTGAGCGTCGAATCTCTCCATTTATGTCTCTCTCTCTGAAGAACACTCAATCTCCCTCCATCCCGAGAACTATTCGAAATACCGCCGGGGAGTTCCAAAGTATGTACAGTATAAGAAAACTGCTGCTGTCTTATTCCCCCTTGTTTGGGCATAATTGGGCGAAATCTCGAGACCGGATTTGGGGAAAACGACAGACCAGTTTCTTCGTCCCCCTCCGTTCTCGAGTATTTGTATGTGGTACATACGAGGAGAGTTGAACGACGAAGACGCCCACCCACATTCTCATGGAATGGACGAAGATGCCTAAACCTCCCCAAAAACTGGCCACCTGCACCACACACATGTCGTCATTGGGCGTAATGACTCGAATAAGGCTGTAAGCCACCCCACCCCCCCATTTCGACAATACTTTCCGAACAACAAAACTATATACGCGGGACTTCTTGACTCGGGACGTGGGCGAAGAAGAAAGTGGTGGTGGGCAGTCAAACCTTCTGTATGCCCCCAGTATCAACCGACCAATTTCCCCTCGTCACGTGCCATTGAACATATTTGGACGAGTCCCGCATAAGAGCGTAGGTGAGGAGGCTCGAAGAAGGAGAGAAGAGAAGATCCTGTCGTCTTTTTTAAAATAAAAATACCTCCATTCCCTTTCCGACGATCGAATCGTTTCTCAAGCGAGTCTTCGCAAATCGTCCGTCGGTCACCACACCGAAACGTTGCAATTATGGAACCATCGAGGACGATTCTCTTTTGCTTTATCGCCATATTCGGACATCGCCTCTCGGTCGACGGGAGCTTCGTCGAGATTCCCGGATGCCCGAGTCTTTACTCATTCGACATGACCAAGAATCAAACTTTACCGCCGTGTTTCTGCGATAATGCGACGGACGCGGATAATCCGCCGATTCAAATAAATTGCTTCGTTCAATCGACGTTGGACAATTTGACACGCGCTCTGGATAGCGTACATAAATCCGGCAAGAATTTGACCCTCATCAGCGTCGAGTATATGAAGTTCGACGAGAAGATCGGTATACCGGACGATTATTTCCGACGATTCGGGCAAAGCCTGAGCGAAATCACCATCGTAGGATGTCCCGATAACGAGCG
This sequence comes from Mesodorylaimus bastiani, assembly GCA_034700065.1. Classification (NCBI taxonomy): domain Eukaryota; kingdom Metazoa; phylum Nematoda; class Enoplea; order Dorylaimida; family Dorylaimidae; genus Mesodorylaimus; species Mesodorylaimus bastiani. Next base: position 4,022 of record JAQGCW010000263.1, on the reverse strand, counting down.
TCTCATCGCCAATCGCTCGTTCGCGGGATTGGAGAAATCGTTGAAGAAATTGTACATATCCCGATGTATTCTATCGGTCGTTCCACCGTCACTGGCCAACCTGACGAGTCTGGAATCGCTCACCTTGGAGGATACGTACATTTATACGATCAACAAGGAGGATTTTCGAGGCTTACGTAATTTGAAATATTTGTACTTAGTCGGCAATCAGATCTCGAACGTGGAGGACGGTGCGTTCGACGATTTGCGCAAAGTCGAAACGGCCGTACTGGGACCGAGGAATTCGCTGAACGAATCGCATTTGCCCGAAGTGAACAAGTTGACAGCGGCGAAAACGTTGGTCCTGTATAATAATTATCTCCACTCTCTACCCGACAACGCTTTCGATAAGTTGAGTCAGCTACAAGATTTGGATCTGTCGACGAATTACGTGGAGAACATCACCTCGAATTCGTTCGCCGGCCTAACGAATTTGTCACGTTTGAATCTCGATCAAAATCTACTCAAACTTATCGACGATGGATCGTTTCGTCATTTGAAAAACTTACGCGAACTTAGTATGGAGGCGAATTTCATCGAAGACATCTGGCACGACACATTCGACGGTATGGACTCGTTGGAACAACTCAATTTGAACTGGAATAACTTCTACGGCATTGTCGCGGGCACATTCGCCGCCATGCCTCGATTGCGCGGGTTGAAAATGGGCAAGGACGACAATCTACAATACTTGGATCCGAACGCTTTCGACGGATTGGAGAATCTACGCGATTTGAATATGACTGGAACGAATATGAGCACGATCCTGGCCGACTATCTCCAACCGATCGGCCTGACCCTGGAGTCGTTGGATGTGAGCAAGACGAATCTGTACTATTTGAGTCAAGATTCCTTCCGGTACGGATCGTTGCTCAAGAATCTCTCGTTGGCCGAAACTCAACTGACCGGTGTGCCGACCGGTGCATTCTCGTACTTGACGCATTTGGAGTATCTCGATTTATCCAATAACAAATGGATCTGCGACGATCACCTCGCCTGGACGATCACGTGGCTCAAAGAGAGGACGACCAAAGCGAATATGAGTTTGGTGAATCCCGACGAAACGGCGTGTTGGGAACCGTTGGAGCTCCGGAGTCAATCGTTGCTCGCGCTCGATCCGTCGGCGCTTCGACCGTACGTGGCGCCGACCGAAATCGAGCAACCGGAGCCCACCACCACGACCGATTGGCCACCGATCACGACCACGGTCGCCGGCGCGAATGGAACCAACTCGTCCTTGTCGACCAGTCCGAGCGCGATCGGAGTCACCAGCACGACCGGAATGCCGGCGGCGCTCGAGAACAACAGTCCGGCGGTCAAGGGTGCTGCGTCGGACAACGGAGAAGCGGCCAAAGTTCGTATCGTCATCGCTATCGTTGTATCGATCGTCGCCGTGGCCACGATCGCGGTGATCGCCATCGTCGTGTTGCTCATGCGTCGACGAAAACGAAAGCAAAACCTCGTTCAACAACAAACGCGCGGAGGAGGCGGAAACGTCGGAGGTGTGGCCGCCGCCCATCACGTGCTACCGCCGCTCGCAAAGGCGAAACAAGTCGACGAAACGGAAATGAGAACGACGAGGTGAGTAGTGGAAGAAGCCCGGATTCTTCTGATCCTAATCATCTAACTTGATTCTATAGGCACGCGGAAAACGACACGAAAGAACCCGTCAAGAATGGACACGCAGCCGAGATCATCGACCATCAACCGACGATTAAATCCGTCGATACAATCCAACCACCACCGGGCGATCCCGAAATCCATCGTGAGCCGATCGACTCCTCGGACAAGCCGGTTCAAGAACAAGTTCGAAAGATCAGCGTTCCTAGTCGAAGGCTCGAGTTCACGGACGACGATGAAGTGCATGTTTAAAATTTTGAAATTAACTCCCCCCCCTCTCCAAAATCTATGTACATAACTTTCCGCTTACCTTTTGATCGTGACTTTCGCGAATAGTAGTCGCCAATGCTCCATGAAGCAGCTCAATAAACGTTGGCTTATATTCAATGTCGGTTGTAAAACGAGTCCGATTGCGGGCACCGACATTTTGTTATGTTCGTGCTGAAAAATATGAGAGGATAGTTCAATTAGGATTAGCGGGAGATTAGGATTCAACCGTACGGACACCAGTCTGAACGACATTGCTTGCGAAGACTCAAGGCCAGCCCGGATTATCAAAACAGATCAATCAGGATTCTCAAGAGATTAATCAAAAATGAGATTTCAACACTTACCATTTGTATAACTTCATCCACATGAGCGAATAGATACGCCAATACGGATCGATTGCACGCCGGTAAACGTTCCACGAGATCACTCAATCGTCCGAGCCATTCCACTTTGTTCTTGCATGCTGAAAATGGGAAATCTTATTAGCACAATACGCTTCCCCCAGCCAAAAAAGCACAGGCAAGAATAAGTTCTGAGAAGGCAAGAATAAGAATAAGAATAAGGGCAAGAATAAGTTCTGAATTTCTACTCACTGTCGAAAGCGCTCTCGAACGCATCGTTCAAATCGAAAGTCAAAATCGGCTCGGGCAATTCGCGGAGGAATAATTTCAACAAAGCGGCGGCGGCATAAGCATCGGGGAACGTTGGCTCGCGTCGGTGATCGACTCGATAACGTAATTCGTCCAACGTCGATTTGGGCGTGGAAATACGATAAATACCTTCCTGTTGGAGACCTGAAACGAGACACGGATGATTTAGTACAGATCATGAATCAGAAAACAGAAAATAAAACAGATGAGATGATGGTAAAGATGAGATGATGCTAAAACCAAAAAGTAACTTTCACTCACCGTGTTCAGTCACATATTCGATGCACAATCGAAACACGACCGGAATCGGAACACCGTCGTGACACGGACTATTGCGGACGGCCTCGGCCAATGGAACGCCGAATACTGGACGGACGGCTGAAAGGAGAAACCTGATTAGTTCACATTAGCTCAGAATCCAGAAGGAAAATTCCACTTACCAGCTGTCGGTCCGCAATAAGCCGCTCCGGTGGCCACGGGACTGAACGAAGCGGCGGACGTCGATTCCTTCTCCTTCTCCTTCATACTTCCTTTCGATTTTAATTTGGACTTTTGTTTTTCTTCCTTCTTCTCCTCCTTGCTACGATCTTTCAATTTCGAGAAGACTTTCGTCGATTTCTTTGATTTGGATCTGAAACGAGAAGAAAAACAGTTGTTCACAAATACACATAGTCGGATGGAGGCTTTCATCAGGATACGCTCAACCTATCTCCGGAAACAGAAGCAACAAAGGACAGTCCCCACATGGTCACTCACAATTCAGTCGTAGAAGCAGCGGCTGAGATGCATCCTTTCATCATCGTGAATCAAGCCAGAGAATCAAAACCGATCATGCGCAACCCTAACACAACTAAATACTGGACTGGGTGCAGGAGTATTCGCTTCTCATGGATTATGCGTCGTCAAGCATGAAACGGGCAGAGTCGATTTCAACAGCTGTCGCTAAAGTGCAGACACAAACTAAATCTAAACCGAGAATACGTAATGCGCTGTTGTGCCAGGCCGAACAGGAGATTCTGGTTCAACAAAATTTCCCCGTTTACGCGCGCAGTTAGAGAGAAACACATACCGCCTACGCACCTCCCCATATAAGGCCACCCAATAGCTCCCTGTCTCTACCTCGATGCGCATATGCATAACAGGAGCTAACGTCTCGCCGCGCTTTGGCAAATACCGGTACACAAGATACGGACATAAACGGATAGAGAGCCCGACCGATCCCATAAAGCGATTTTCTCAAGACCCAATAGAGAGATAAGCTAACAAAGCAAGCAAAGAAAAAAAGAAGGTAAGCCGACTTCGACTTACTTGGTATCGACGAGTTCCTCCTCGCTCGATCCACCTTCCATATGCGCGTAATATCGAGAATCCTTCTTGCTCGCTTTCGAGCCTTTCTTATCCGCGACGCCATCGTCTTTGCTCTCTTCGCTGACTGAAAACGAA
>JAQGCW010000262.1:0-13551 GCA_034700065.1 Mesodorylaimus bastiani | reverse complement strand
CACTCTTGATCCAGGGTGGATTTGGATTACTGTAACCGCTTTTCCAGGGTAGATCCATGCTGGATCTTCCGTCTTTCATGAGTCAGATCCACCGCACTGTACCAGTCGCCCCAAGTCCCCGTGGATCTGGAGAAGCGGTCACAGTAATCCTGATCCCATAGGTGGATCTGGATTACTGTAACCGCTTTTCATGGTGGATCCCATTATGATCTTCCTAGTCCGACACAATTTGAACCTGCGAATATGACTGGACTCACTTTTTATGAAACTCGTAAATCTGCTGAATATTAGCGAAGACAATTCGATCTTTGCCCTTCATATCATCCGGCAAGTCCATCGAATTTATCGTAGCAATATAGCCCTGTGAGAAGAATCACTTTTCTTGTAGCTTTGGTGCAAAGGTGGAAACCAAAAGGCTTCTTTTTCTCTTACATCGACAATACTCCCGAGGTCCTTGACGTAATCGCGTTCGGTCTCGACCAATTCCATTAGGACATAGCTACGTTTTAGTTTGGCTTGAGCCTCGGGCGAAGCTTGTTCGGCTTCTTGCTGCTGCTGCTCTTCGCCCGAAGGTGAAGTATCATCGGCGGCTTCAGCACCACCATTGGCTGGGGCGACCTCGTGCAGCTTGCCCTTCGAGCATTCTCCCTCGGCCGCCATCGTAGAGGAGGCGACACTCGGTGCCAGGACGGAAGTGGTGGCTGTGTCGCTATTGCTGCTATTCACCAATTGCCCACCGTCGTCCAGTCCGTTCGACTGGATCTATAAGGGATTCCCGATCGGTCAGGGATCACAATGATCAGAGTGATCAGGAGATGATCTTACGATCAGTTCGGGTTGACTACTCGCTTCTTGAGCCATCTCAGGTGGGCCGACAATCTCGGTTGTTGCGGGTGTGAACGAAGGCACCTTTAAAATAAGAAAAAGAAACGGTACAGAGATTGTTCGCTCAGAGGAAAAGCTGACGGAGAAGGAAACCAATGTCAGTTGTCTAGTTCTCCCGAGAAAGAAATATTGCTCAACAGATTGATGCACAAAAAAGAGTCGAAGAAGCTAAGCGGGCGACGATGCGCGAATGAGACCGAACAAGCCCGACAGCTTTAAATTACTCTATTATTCCCGAACAGTATCGATTTCGTAATGTAAAGAGACAAATAGTCAGGCAACTATAGCAAGACACACAGAGACATACGACGGGGGCCTCTTTGCATCCACCACCAACCAGATCCGGGAGTCTGAATCGAATTTTATAAACCGCCCGCTTCCACGCACCAATCTAATTCCCGACATCAAAGCCGAGCGGCCCGGTGTCCGACCCCACCCTCCGCAACCCCACAAAGGCTGGCTCCGGTGGTCGTCATGGCGAGAGAGCCACAATCGCCAATCATCGTCCACTCGAAAACGAATTCCTTTCAAGTAGTTAGCTTCTTATAAAAACAGGTGCACACACACGCACGCACAAAGCTTTTGTGCTTTTGCCACAACGCCGAAAAGCCACGGGAAGCTTCTCCGCTCGATCGACGCGCGCCTTCTCGGTGAAATGGCGTAATTATCTCAACTATAGAGAGACTCCTCCTTAATACCAGGAAGCAATCCCCGCCGCCTTCCGCCGAGAGCCCCCGTAGAACCCGTGTGCTATTGATGACCGGGAGGAGGATCAAAGTGATCGAGCGAGATTGGATATCGCGCTACTGCACGATGGAGGAATCCCGACCGACCAACACCACACCGCACGTGCAGTAAATCAACAGGTGACTAATGAAAGAGCTCAGTCATTCTCTGCTCTGGAACTTATTGGACCGCGAAAGCTAACCGCGCCGAGTTCGATTCCCAACGGGCAATTCCGTCGTGCATGCACGATACGATCGAGAAGAGACGAAATGAGAAAAACCAACCCGCCAATTCAACAACGACCGAAAGTACGCCCAGGCAGATCGATTTGTCCTTGTAGAGACGCGGCGAATCGTAGAGCCGTATTTCACGCGCAGACCCTTGGTGGTATTAACCGGATTGAAAAAGACACCAACCTGCTGGTCTCGTTATTCTCAAACTCCCACCTAAATACACACACACATTATGGAGCAGTACAGTACAGAGTAGTTAGTGGCAGTTTTTGGAATGAGAGATTTAATAGTCGGGACCGGACGACTCCGGTTTGTCTCTGTATCTCATCGATGACACTCGTTCCCCCCGCGAGTCACTCGTCCCACTCTCGTTTAGAGTCGCACGGTCGATCTGGGCCTGTTCGCCGACTGATATTAGCCTTATACGGATGGAAGGCGATGCGATTTGTGCGCAAGACGGATTTGACGGCCACCATCCTCTGGCTAGTGTGTCTCCTCGTGTGTCCAAGACAGCAGCAAAGCCGCCGTGTATAAACTAGAACTCACGTGAGGAGCCGACGAGTGCAGAAGATTAGTAGCCGCCGATGATGTCTCCTCGTCCACGATCGACCCCGACTCCATCACGGTCGTCGTCGGTGTGGGAATTTCGATACTCGTACGATTAATGCTATTTCCTTCGCCGCTCAAATCGTCGTCTCTTCCTTCTTCTCCTTCTTCTCTTGTTGCTCCTTCTCCACAGCCGCCGGTAATCGAGCTGGCGTGTGGTACTGGTGGTTCGGCGAAGGGTAAACAGGCTCCTCGCGAGGATGAATCCGTCTCGTCTTCGGCCGTTTCGGAAGCGGTTACGGTCGGTGTGACGAACGCCGACGAGGACGAGGACGATGACGAACAAGGCGACGGCTCTCGCCTCTTGCAATCGTCGCTAATGCACTCCTAAAAAAATGAAATTTTTCGTTTTCACTCTCGCCGCACTCACTCTCGAACTCTCGCTCTCTTTCTGTTCGAGTCCTGGGCAATCAAAAATTATTGCTCGTGATAGATATGAAGAAGTCGGGAAAAGTTTGCCGACGGGTGAATTGGGATCCGACCGAATGGGGATATCAAATTTGCGGTTTCTGCTTGGGTGTTGAATTATAACAGAGGAAGCCAGGGCCACAATTGAGGAGAACAGATCTTGTGCTGAATGCGCAGAAATCAGTGCCAGATTGTGTGCAGATTGCCAGATTGACTGATCTATCGATTGATCCGGATCAGTCGATAGATCAGTCAATCTGGCAATCGGCACACAATCTGGCACTGATTTCTGCGCATTCAGCATAAGATCTATTCTCCTCCATTTTGACACTAGCTTCATCTGATGCAAAATCCAATGCCTTCTCAGCAGAAACAGCGCAATCTCAGTGGAAACCAAAAACAAAACTCAGCACCAATGATCATCTTACGTTATCTTGCAGATCCTCTTCGGTCGCCAATGGAGGAGTGATTGAACGCGTGTCCGAATCGTCCGTTGGTACTCCGAGTGTGCTGCTTGTTGTCGGTATTGGTGTTGCTGGTGTTGTTGTTGTTGAATGTCCGTAAAACTAGAAGCAACACGTTCTTTTAAACAACCGGCAATCGGCTAGGCTCATGACTCGGCTCGTCTCGACAACGCGCAAAGGACGCGAAGAATTGAGGATGTGAAGAGCGAGGTTTAAGGAGGGTGGAGAAGTTTCGAGAGTGCTCGGGTCACAAACCACCCAACGACTGGATGCTACTGAGGAAAAGACGAGTGGGCGAAGAAGAAGGAAGAGTGCACAGAAGACATCGAAATCTCGTTTCCCGAACAACATTTCCACTCGAAAATAATGACGCGCGGAAACGAGCGAGTTATCGGATTTACGAGATCCGTTTCGTTTTCTTGAATGGATGCTAACAACGCGGAGGGAAAGTTGGACAATCTCCGAATCGAGTCGAGGGCTGTTTCGTCGAATCACCGGGTTCAAGTCGAAATCGAGTTTCCCGAATAAGCAAAGCTAGCGAGACCGAGGGTCAAACACACACATTGCGTAATCGAGAGTGGTTTGGTTCGGGGCGACGAGAAGGCAACGCCTAATATGGGAAGGAGGAGTGAACGAAAACAGAAAATATGACGATAGTTCGATAACGAAATCAAGCGCGAAAAAATGGTGGTCCACATTTTCGAGAAGAGGACGAAAATTCTTGTCACAAACGAAAATAATACATTTATCTCTTCGGTCCCCCTTCTCACCGAACGAACCATAATCAAGTCGGGTCAGACATGTTGAATATTGATCACCGGCAGTCTCGAGGAGAAGGGTGAAGGGCACAGCGGCCACGAGGAGACGAGGCGAAGAGCGAAGGCTCGACGACGCGCGAAGCCGCACTCGCTCTCACAGAGACACAAGACACCGCGAGAGCGTGTGCTTCTTTTCTCTCTTCTACGTAAAGCAAGAAGGAGTAGAAGAAGAAGAAGAAAACGAAAAGCAAAGGTGGCTGGTCGTTTTCCACCAGAACGACGGGGCTCACTTCAATCATGTACAGGAAGAGAAGAGTGCCCTTCCCCTCACTGGCCCTGCTGCTGCTGTTGGCCACGGCGGGCAGCTGATGCGGAAACACTCGCAGCTGGCCGCGACTGAGGGCGAAGCATGCTCGTCGGTGAAACGAGTAGACAAGAGACGAGAAGCGTCGACAAACCGAGACTCTCCACATTAGCCGCTTCTCCTGCTGCCCCCTCCCAGAACTAGCTATAGGAAGCCGGTCGAGGAGACTAGAAGGATGGAGGAGACTAGAACCTCCAGAGTTCTTTCTCCTCAGACATCGGATAGCCTTGCTGCTACTGCTGCTGCTTCGAGGCTCGGTTGCCTAGGCCCTGCTCCTGCTCCCGCTCCCGCTGGTCGGGCGGGCGCATGCGGTACGAAAGGGGCTGTCTCTTGTGTCGACAGGACACACTGAAACATCTATAATAAAAGCTGGCCCATAAATAAAATACATCGTGGCTTCGTTTCAATGTCCGCACACATCGGGGTTTGCCCGCGGTCACATTTTGTACCTGCTCTCCTGGCTCCTTCGACTCTGGACCGGATAAATACTGATTATCAAAACCGATCGATATTCCAATCATGCATGCACAAAAAAATATGCATGTACTCAACGAGAACGCGGGGGTTGAGGAGGCGTTCTTCGTGGAAAAGTGACTGACGAGATTCAAGTCACAATCCGGTGGTGATCGAGAGGACAAGGTCGGTGCTCTGAGTTCCTGGGCATCGATCATGCGGGAAGCCCGCCCGCATCTCCCGCGAGATCAGACGCAAAGTGCATCCATTCCCCTTTCTTACCTTGAACTTTTGCGAGATACTGCTTCTCTTCGATTTCTCCTTATTCGGACTTCTCAGCCCATCGACGCTGAGGCGTTGATTTTTCGACGGCTCACTAGATTGACTCGTGTCGGCCGATTTGGAATAACCGAACCATTGTCTGAAAAGACTTTTTTGATGAAATTTTTTCAGAACAAATAGTTCAGAAAAACTAATCGTACTTTATAGATCCACGTTTCATCTTGAAACAATCTCGATCTGCAAGGATCAAGAATGTCTATTTTAAAAAGCGTACGCTCAATCCGAGAGAGACCCCATCAGCTTATGCGTATGCGCGCCGACTTTTCACGGGGGGGGGGGGGGGGTTGAAAACTCGGCGCACACACGTTAAACACAGACGAGATAAGGACCCTCTCGGATCGAGTCCTAGAATGACGATCATCCGATCATCCGATCATCGAGCTAGCTAACACATCGAGTTCACAATATCTCATCCATTCAATCTGATCAATGACAAAAATCGATCAATATCCACAGAAAACCAAAAACCAAAAACCGAACATAAACCACCCACAGACGGAAAACGCAGGATCGTAATATTCGGAAGCTAGGCACTAAACTCGTCCGATTGCTCAATGCCAGTCGAATCGAATCCCAACCAGGCTACTACTACAACTACTGACTGCGAACGCGAGCGTTCTCGATCGAAGTAGAAAACGAAGAGAGAGAGAAGTTTGAACTATAGCCTAGTCGCAATGATGCTGCAAAAAGGGATATGAGCAAACAGGCGCTTTTGACGCGAATCCGACGTTCGGGAAAACAATTGTCACCGCGAAAGAAGAAGCTACGACGACTAGTTGCTGCTTGGTGAAAGGGAGAAGCCCGCGTCCGTTCGGAGTAGAGAGGAAATCGACGAATCTAAGGCAAGGTATATAAGAGTTGAGTTCGAGTGCGAGGAAGAAGGGAGACGGATATTCGATAGCGGACGGGCGGCGGACCGAGGAAAAAGGTTAGCCAAACGGGTGACGACGGTGAGGGGAAACGAGATTATGACGATGCACGTGTCGAGGAGATGCACTGCGCGAGAATATTACATTGGCTGATCATCATCGAATTCGAATGCCATCGAAATCTTTTCGTCGCCCAAATTGATCTTCAAATTTCGGACGGCCTATTAAGTCCAGCATGATGAATCCAGAATGGGAAGAGAATCGGAACACGACTGACGATTGAGGCGACAAAAGACTCCTCCTCGCGACTCGAGCACCTGACAACTACTCCGAGGAATGGAGGCTGGACTCACACTTGCTCCCGAGGCTTCCTAATTTGGCTTCACTTACACTCGTCGAATGGAACGAAGCCATCGTGGCATCAAGAGAGCCAACGTAATCATAATCGCCCGAGTTTGCCCACCTGCCATCATCGATGATGACGTTCCTCGACTTCGGTCCCATAAATAAGCAGTTTACAGTTTGTCTGGTTGTTTACAGGACATTCGTGGAATGACGAGGATCGATGTGTGTCGTGACGCAAAGCCGCAAGTTTCCGATTCGAACGATGCTTATTTGGGATTCGAAGTAGCAAAATATTTGAACACCTAATTTTTCCAATTTTTCTGATCGATCAATAACTTTTTAGATCTATCTGACGGAATAAATGTATTTGACATCAGATGCGATTCAAAAATGATCAAATTTTAGTCAATCGAGGCAATAAATCGATATTTGAATTCAAATATCGCTGGTTTCATTTTCTAATTTCCCGCTCTTAGCAGACATTTGAAGTGAATCTGCGCAAATGTGCGATTGGGCTTAATTGTCCGTGGCTCGGATAATTGGTCCCCAGGGGGCCAATTGTCCGCGGAAATTACCAGAAATACTGTACGTTTAGCGAAATGATCTTCAGGTACAGGTACTTTTATGACAAATTTAAAAATAAAAAAGAGGACACCGAAAGGTTTGTTCATGATTCTTTCGATTCTTTATTTGGAATTGATTGAAAAGTGTATAAAACACGATAATTTTGTTTTTAAATATGATTTTTCACGTTTTTGAGCGTTTTAAATTTAGTGATTTTGTCGCTCTTTGCAAAATGAATATTTGAATTTACGCGGTTGGACTCAGTTGTCTAAAGGTTCTTAAATAATGAGAATTTCTTCTAATTTCAAATTCTCCTCTCTTTTATTGAATCAGGCCTGTATTGAATGTTATTTATCATCAAATCAAATTTGTCGAATCAATTTGTATTAATCGATTTTAAAAATGCAAAACGAGCAAGGCGATTTCGTTGATTTATACGTTCCTCGAAAATGGTAAGTTTCTTTCTTGTTTTACTGTTTTCTCGTTTTTGTTTTTATTATGTCACATAATTCAGTAATGCAATTGTTTCTTCCGTTTTTTTTCCAGCTCGGCCAGCAATCGAATCATTTCGGCTAGCGATCACGGTTCGGTTCAGATCGATCTCGTCGAGGTAAGTGAAAAATTTTTGCAGTGTGTACCATCTTCTTATGTTTCTTACATTTTTAAAAAAATCATTTGTTTCTTATAAATTTTCGTTTTCATTTGTCTCTAATGTTAATGCACGCTGTTCAAAACTGCATAAATTCTAATATATCAGATGAAATTTTCTTTTCCAGGTGGATCCCCAGACGGGCCGAATGACCGGAGGAGTGAAGCGATACGCCGTTTGCGGTGCGATTAGACGAATGGGCGAATCGGACGATAGTATGAATCGAATGGCCAAAAAGGACGGAATCTTGCCCAGGTAAGCCGATAGTTCAGTTTCATGCAGGTCGTAGTGTAGGTTTGGAGACTTTGGACCTTGGGGTTTTGTTATCTAGTCTGGGCAGGATCCATGCTGCCAAAACCTCCAAGAATCGATCCACAGAGGGCTCAATTTTTGGCAGCTTTGAGGTCTGTCTGATTTTTTTGGAAACACTCCGTCTAATTTTAAAATTGGATTTTCAACAAAAGATATGCACTGCAGTTCTGATGATTTTCCTCTCATTCCTTCGGGATCCAAATCTAAACTTCCAGTCTTTCTTATCTCTATTATCCTTTCCTCGTTTCAGGAACTTCTAAATCGGACATCAATCCATCAAGTTCAAGCTGATCACGAATAGGAATCGATTCGTTTCGTGCGTTTATACCTTGGTGAGCTATTGAATTTTTTGTTATTGGTTTGTTAGTGAGTTTTTGGAAAAATTTTATTGAAAAAATTTTGATTTATCAAACTTTCTTATCTAAAACAGAATATCATGGACAACGGAACACAAATCGCATTATATCCGATCGAAAGATCATTCCAAATAAATATAGAAATCATAAAAATATCAAACGTAGGGTTCTCTTTAAAAACAGGCGATCAAATTATGGCACAATAAAATTACATAGGGCCTACTTGCGTTCGAATCGATTGATCGCAGCGATTCGCATGGGTTAGGGTTCTTCGATTAATTCTGATAGTTCAATGAATTGAGACGAACGTAAGGCAGAATGCCCCAAGAAAGCCACTTGTCCGGGAAATACGAAATCGTCGGTTTGAGATGAGCCGCTCGTCCGGAAGCGTCCAAATAGGAGAATAGAATAATCACGATGTATGCCGAAATCGCCGAGAGTACGTGCCAGCACGCGTGCAAATACGGAAAGCCTGGAAGCGAGGAAGTTTGAAGGTGAGGCCAGTCGAGAGGGATCGTAAGAACTTGAATTAAAGCGAGGTGTTACGATGATGGAAAGAAATACCCAATTGAAAACTATTGCAATCCCCAGGAACTAAGGTCAACCACCAATCATCCGAGAAAGTACAAATAAAAGCCGACTTACCAACATTCTGCCAAAATCCGCACATCATCCGATCGCTTATCCAAACAGCGACGGCGATCGTCCATACCGCAACGCTGAACATGCCGATTCCATTGGCTTTTTGGTTGTCGGCACTGAAAAGTCTCAGAACAGTTCAGCATCGTTTCAAGAAGCTCCTCGATTATAGACCCACAAAAACGCACAAAATAAAACCGAAGCAGTACTTACAGCTTCACTTCGGTGAACATACAAGCCGTGATCGGTACGCAAAACGTCATCAACAAATAAGCGTTGATTGATGGTTCGAGAAAGACGAGAAAGCTGCCGATGATTGCGACGCTGAGTAAAGCGGCCACCATTTGTGCTCTGGAAAGCAGAGAAAGTTGTCATCAGCAAGATTGAAACCCAATTTTGCCGTCGATCGCTTACGCATATTGTTTAATCGGTCGTGCGAATCGCATTGTTGGCATCCATGCACAATACCCGATAATTGTCACCCAAAGCAGCGAGAGCTCGTCGAGAAGTTGACCTGGAAAGGAGAAAAACAGTTTTAAGTCTGAGTGAAAACAATGAAAGATTTCATTTTCAAAAGAAATCATTCACCGTTTTCACTCACAATCAGACTTAAACAATGAACAGATGAAGACGAACAGCGTGGAAATGATAAAACACTTTTAACTTACCCACGAGTGATAAGCTCGCATGATAATAACACGAAGCCACACCGACGGTCATTGCGAACCAATACACATAACGGACCGATGGATTGACGTATTTGATATACGGACGATGTAAGTAGAGTCCAAGGGCCGGTAATATGATCAATACGACGCTGCTGATCTGAAAATGAAATCGATCGTCATCATGATTAGAATCGAAATGCAAAAATCAATCAGAACACACAAAACATTGGTCCAGTGTTGTAAGGGAACATCGAAGAGTCTCGCCTATCCAGTTCACCAATCCCCCAAAAAAAATAACCCAAACCAGTTCTAAAAATTCCAAACCAGCTTACCGTATTGTAAAGCTCAGCCACATATCCGGAGTGTCGGAAATTCGGTTCGCACCAATCGATCGCTGACGAACCGACACCGAACATGATCGAAAACCTAAAAAGTAAAACATAACTATCTTCCAATCATTCGAATTTACAAAAGTACATATCAGGCAATGATGCCTATGCAATAATCAGAAATCAGCTAAATCCACGGACTAAACCTCCATTTACTACAGCTCAAAAACTACGAAACGAATCCGTGGCAAGATCAGCTCGAAATACAAAATAAGACACGTGAAAAAACAATGTTCAAAAGGAAATTTAACAAGATAATCAATATAAAATTTTACACAATGACTTTTATACACAAGTAAAAAGTTACAAAAGAAATACAAGATAGAACTTCATCAAAAAGGACTGAATGGCCGTGATTCTATCGACTTGTTGGAAAAATGAACTCCACGTGGGGACATGTACTGTACTTGTTAAAAAGAGTCCCCCTCAATGCTTATTTGAAAATGTGTACTCGAATGATAAAGAGGATTAAAACTCGGTCATAGCCGGTTTGTAGAGTATGGAACAGGGAATACCAACACAAAGGAGAATTCTACGAACGACTCATCAAGGCCCACCAACCCAAACCGATTATGGAATTCGACCCCATCGCCTAACTCAGGCTCGTCGTCTGTATCAGCTGAAGCTACATACATGACAAAACAAATAGTGAATAAGACCTACGCTAATGCGATCGAACGATAATACCGCAAATATTTGACCACGTATCAGGTCGCCCAACACATCGACGATGAAGCTGACCGTTCATTCTACATTCCGACGGCAATACGGAGTTGGTCCGGCCAGGTGTGACTTCTCCAGCAAGCGGGTTATTTCGCGTCGCTGGGGCATTCGTCAGCCTGAAAAAATGAATAAAAGAATTGTATAAAACCATAGAGAAGAAGCAAAAAGAAAATCAAAAGCGCTTACCAGGTTTCCTGCGAATGTTTGACTAGCTGTTTTGGTGAGAGGTGGCGGACTGGGAAGAACGTTGATGCTGCTTGTGGTGGTGACACTCGTCGTGGCAGACGATAAATCTGAAAAATTATAAGAAAATTATAAAGAACTCTCAATCAGGAAAGAAAATACAAGAAGCTTACCATGACTCGGAGCCATGACGACTGAAGGGGGCGAAATGCGACGAGTTAATACTGGAGACGGCAACATGTGCGAAGGCGCTTGATCAGCGTCGATCGTTCCACTTTCCACGCGAGCTACTTTGCGCGGTACGCTCGTCTCGCCAATCGGTTCTTCCGGTTTCTCCTCACGCTTCTGTACGTCGGCTTCGTCCTCGTTCGACATTCGCTCGCTCCGTTTTCGTTCTTCTTGCTTTCGTATCTCCATCAATTGGTCGTCGAATTGCGAGACGGTCGCAGCGAATTTCCTCACCGGCGGTCGATTTTTTCGCTCGACGATCGCTCCAGCACCACTACCACCGGCGATTTCGGCGGCAGCGGCCGCGGCGGCTTCCGCGAACGCCCGATCGTCCTCGCTCTCGCTATCCGTATCGGTCGCTCGACGAAACGATACCTTGCGTTTGATCGATTTGAGCCGATCGTCAATTTCGTCGCTCGTTTGTGAATAGGCCGAACTCGTCTTGTGATGATGAATGATCGGCGTTAGCCTTTCGCATCGATCCTCCGCCGAAGGAATATATCCGGACGTCGATGGAAGATTCGCGTCCGATGGAACATCGATCGGAGGAGTCGGTTCGACAGAGGCGGCGGCTGAAATTGAAAACCATAGTGTTGTCATGACAATCATCGAAGTAATAATTTCCAGAAGAAAAACCTGCTGCTGCTTACTTGGCGATCCAGAAGTATCTCCGATTGTGACGACGGTCGAACCAGTTTCTCCGCGATGTCGTAGACTAAGGATGACTTCATAGTGTTTCTGGAAAGAAACAACACTAATTTATAAACAATAATTTCATTAAAAAACGCGATTCGACTCACCTGAATGCTCTCCGCCGATTTGAGTAGATTTTGAGTAAATTTCAATTCTTTGCGCAACCAATGGTTCTTGTCTTCCATCTAAAATCAAAACCGAAGTAAAATTACTACCATAAACTCGATAAAGAAATTCTACACTCACCTCTCGACTGTGAGCTCGTTCTCGGCGAAGTTGGGATTCCAGGAACGAGGCCGATCTTCGTAATTGATCTTTCTCTTTCTGAAATTTCAACAGCACTTCATCAGCACATTTTCTGAAATTTCAAAACAGCACAGTCGAAGAAAGAAAGAACAACAACAACAAAAATCGCGAAGCTCACCTTCATCTTTTCGAATCGCGATGTCAAATATTCCTTCAATTCCGTATCGGAGGCGGCGATCATCGGCAAACCGAGCACTTTGTTTTGTACAACGTATCCGGAATGTCTCGTCGTGATGAGCAATTCGATCCGTGGAACGATTCCCAACGTACCAGACGCCACGATATTGATAAAATAGCTGAGAAAAGGGAACTTTCGATTATAAACGTCGATTCGAAAATGAAAAAAGAACACGAAAACTTTACCTTTGGCCATATTCGTTCTCCTGCTTGGCTGCGCGTAAGAGTTGACGAAAATACTGCGGTAAATTGTCGAATGAGGCGATAAAGCTGTTCGATACGGCCAATCTGGAAAAGGAAAGTAAAAAAATTATTACTATTGGTGACTTCCTCTTGTTTTTACAAAGCTTTTATTCGAAGCTTTTGTTCAAAAAAACAAGAGGGAGCTGGACATTTTGAACACTTTTTCTTATGAAAAAATAAAGTCGGACAATAGTTCATATTACTGAACTTTTTCTTTCAAAATTATTTCAACCAAAAACTCAACAAAAAATTTCAAATCAATCGATGACTTACCTCTTGTATTCTTCCAAATTGATCACCGTCCGATAATAAAAACAATCATCATCGTCGCTAATCAATTTTATCTGATGTTCCTGAAAAATTGAACCTTTCCTTAATCGAACCAAGATCAAATCACAAACCAAAATTTAGCCCTTACCTTCGTTCCACTCGTCGATTTTAATGTCCTTAACGAAATTTGAGCCGTAATTTTCCTGAAATTAATTAAATTTTATTTTATGTAAAACAAATTTTATCGAAAAAAGTAAAAAAAAATTCAGAAACTTTGCACTCACCTGTTTTCGAATTGAGTCGAAACCGGTTCCACCCACGAATCGAAATTACTGTCCGAAAATTTACGGCCGGGATCGGACCCTTCGGCCATTCCGATCGATTTTGTACGTTTGGTGACCGATAAATTGATCGATCGATCTGATCGATAGAACAGGATTTTTTGGAGAAAATGAGAATGGTAATGAAAGGAAAAGTTGGAAATTTTTATGTGCGCAATATATGTGGAAAATGTGACATAAGAATCCACGGGCGGGAAATTCAAAATTCAAAATAAGCGACTGACCGATTTTCGAGGGTTCACGGCCGTTTACTATGCATTGCGGCATATGCGTTGCTAAAAGTCGCTGCCTAAAGTCCGCGATAGGTTATTTACCGCAGGAGTTGCGACATTTAGTCAGCTACCCGCGCGTAGCAGA
>JAQGCW010000261.1:0-13569 GCA_034700065.1 Mesodorylaimus bastiani | reverse complement strand
GAGCTGAGGTATCTGAAACGAGAAAGAATCGAATGACGACATTGAATGGTCAAATTTGGGGTATAGATGGGTTATTAATTAAAAGGACGGAAGGAATGTCCACTGGATGGAAGGAATGTCCACTGGAAAGACGCAGAACCACAGGATACCAGACAACTGATCATAAACTCTACTCACCGAGAAGCCGGATTCTTGAACGATCCGGGGAATTTTCCCAGCGAGAACACGTAGGCCAACGAAATGAATGGATACAACGTCGTATGGAGCGTCCATCGAATTACGCGTCGATGCAAGCCCAAACCGAATTCGTCGCGCCACGATCCGCAATAAGCCGCGTACATCACCGAATGGCAACTGGGCTGAGCCAGAAACTGAAAAGAAACCTCTTTCATCAGTATAGGACAAAAAAGAAAAAAAAGAAAAGAAAAACGGCTCACTCACCAGTTTCTGATGCGATTTCAGCGCCTCGTGCACGCGCGGGTATCCGAAAACGCAGGCGTTGGCGGGTTCGCCTACTGCGCCTTGTCGAAGAACGGTCTCGATCGTTTCCTGACGATCGCAATCGGCAATAAGACTAACGGTGGCCTCGCTCAATTTGGAGATCATTTCGTCGTATTTCGGCTGAAACGGGAAGTGATCGATCAGAAGAATAAAAAACTGGAAAAAGCAAATAGTGCTTACCCCGAACGACGGATCGCAGCCCTTGCAATCTTCCAAATATCGACTGAACGTCATGGCCCAAGCGAATGGATCGCTTTGATGCAGTACGAAAGCCATACTGCTAGCGGCCAAATAGCAATCGATTCGACGCATCTTATCCTCGAGACATTCGCCCGTTGATTTGTATTGAGAGACGCAATTGGCGCAGCCGCCTGAAAGAAGAAATTTGGAAGAAGTCAAATATAAGAGAGCAGAAAAAACGCAAAAGACAATGTACTTACAAGCGGGTCCGTGAGGAATTGTCAATATGTGGCCGGTCTTGATGAATAAACCGACCAGATCGTAATTCTCCTTGATACAAGCTAGCATCAATGGGGTCGTGTAGCATTTGAAATGAGTGCTCGTCTCGCAAGCGACGTCGATTGGTAATTTTCGTTTCCTAAAAAGGATAAAAAAAGTACTGTACCTGTACATACATGTACCTTCGAAGGATGACTCGAAAGGCCACAAAGATGGTGTGCGCCGCTCCAAGGATCCAGACCTGGCAGTCGGAAGCTGCCTGGTAGCAGTCAGGAAAGGAGACTCCGAGACTCCAACCCCCAGATTCTTGACAGATCCCAGTCAAATCAAGGAATTCAACCCAAACCCTCAAACTCCCAAGATACCTTCATTCACCTCCTCAAACTGAGACCCCAACCTCGCACAGCTAGACCTATCATCTAAGATCCTCTCCAGCCCCGAAAGTCTCCAAAACAATCACCCTCGCTTACCTCATGGCGGCCACGATAACCTCGACCAGCATTCGATCGCCTTTCTCCACCGCGTGTAACATAGCGTCGCCCACTTTCAAATCGTCTCGTTTCAATAATTCGACCAAAATCTCCGCGTTCCCATCGCCGATCGCCATTTGAATCGGAGTAAGCCCGTCGTCGCCGGCCGAATTCAATAAAGCCGGATTCTGAAATAGTAGAAAAAAATTTTTCGAGCGTCCACGATCCATTGTAAAAAGCAAAAGGAAATCACACAAAAAAGAAGCAAACGAGAAACATTTTAAAAGACCTTTCCAAAACAAAACAAAACAAACGTAACCTTTTCGCTTACCTTTTTCAAACTTTCTTCCATTCCTTTCCAATCGTTGGCGTTGAATCGTTTACGTAATTCTTCCACCGACGCAGTTGTCGGCGGCTTCCACGTATTCGCGCTCGGCGACGTTTTCGTCGACGTAACATTCGGTCCGATTTTCAAGTTCGCCGACGACGGAGCCGCTGACGCTGCTCTTGGCAAAACGAATTTGGGCGCACCTGATTGCGGACTCTATAAAGCGTAATCATTGGCTGAAAACCGACAAAGAAAGAAAAAACCCAAGATCAAAAGCATTCGACTCACCACTTGCATCGGCGCCGAGTAATCCATTCTCAATTCGTCGAAAATTTCGTCCAACGTCGATTGGACCGCTATTGACAACAGATCTATCAATACGACGAAACCCAATAACTGAAAAGCGCAAAAGACTTCTTAGAAAGCATTTCAACGGAGAAAACCAAAACAAAAACCCTTACTTTATTGCCATCGAAAACCGCCGCGTATCGCGCTGAAATGCAAAAAAAGTATGTTGTTTTTACACTAGAGAGCAAAGAAGACTAACGTCAGCTCACCTTTCATGTCCAACATAACGTTGAGCGCGTGGTCCCCCGAATACGAACGGTTGATCCTGGGCGTAGATTTAGTCAGAAGAAATGATCGGTGATGGGACAATAAATCCTGTACTCGATGCTGTCGTAATTGATCGCAGCCCTGCAAGAAGCACATGTATTTAGAAATAGCCAAAATAGAAAATAACACACTAATCACTTACTTGATTCAGTCGGGCGTGGCCCGTTCCGCGCGGATATTTCGACGAATTCGACGTCACTGAATTCGCCGTATTTTTCGACAAGATTCGATTCAGATCGATCAACCGAACGAACTTTCGTACTCGCGGAATATGGCAATCGATCATATATGCGACGAACGCTACGATCCACCCATAGCCCGGAACGCCGAATACTAAAAACCAATAAAATCTGAAACAAAACTGATTACAGATTTTAAAATTTGAATGAGCTGACTTGGACTTACACGGAGCTGGCGACTTCTATCTTAAACCCGATATGGTCCTCAAGCAAAAATGGAACGATTCTACAAAGTGGAACATTGTTTTAGCTTTTTAGACGAAAGTTCAAGAAAACGAAATACTTACTTGGAAATCGTCATCAACGTTGATGAAACGAAAACGGACCACCAAACGGAGTACGTCGTATCGAGCAATTGACCAAGGATGACGTTATTAATTTGACTGATCAAGATATCGTACATGCTCAAAACTATGAAATTTGCAACACGACTGAAAATAAAGAGTATCAAATTTTACCATTTCAAAATGAAGGTAGAAATAAGAAAACGTGACTTACTATTTAACTGCCGGTCGAACCAAAAGTTCCAGCATTCGTTTATTCTCTCGTGGGCCTAAAACCATCTGATCGTCGATTCCTTCCTCGGTTCGAGAGCCAAGTGCCGCGTTCACTGCCCAAATGAATCCTAGAAAGGTTGAAAGAATGATAAACATGACTCGAAATCGAAACCCTTTAAATTAAAATTAGACTTACCGGACACAACGACTAAAGCCAAGAAAACGGCCGCCAAAAGAATTTTTTGCGCCAAGGTGTATGGAGGTGGCGGCGGTGGCACGGTTGGACACGAGGCCGCTTTCGCTTCCTCGGCCGAAACGACGCACTTTAGCTTGAAGAGATAATCGTTCATAAGAATCGTGACGATGCCGACGTACGGTACGAATCCTCGCGCTCGTCCAACCACGTCCTTTCGTTCCAACCAAAATTGACCCGGCGCGTATAAACCGCGATCGTCGACTTGATTGTTATCGCCTTTGGTCAAGAATTCCAACGTTCCATTCTCGCGTTCGTGCACTTTGATGACTCGATGTACGATCGGAATGTCGCGCCCCTCGATCTTGAATACGACGATCTCGCCGACACGAATCGGATCTTGTTCGTAATTGGTCAAGAATAATAGATCGCCTCGATAGAACGCCGGTTCCATACTGCCGCTCAAGACGACCACGATCGGACTTTCGGATGCGGTGGCGACCATTAATCCTTTCCAAATCATCAACGCCGAACTGACGATCATAGCGAAATTGAGAATTTGATAAAATAATTGACGTTTGTTCATTCGACGTAAATCGTCGAACATGTCCAAACCGAGCGACGACCATAATTTATCCATTTTCTTGATTCGTTGCTTGACTCCTTCGATCGATCGATTGATTTTTTGGAATCTCGGATGAAGATTTCGTCGGATTGATACACCTGAAAATGAAAGATACATCGATTTTGTTAAAAGCAAAATCAATGAAGACAAAAAGGCAAAATTAAAAAGCAAAGTCAAGTTCAAAGTATCAAAACAGCGATTATTCGCAGATCAATAAATGCATCAAACAAATTTTTGGATTCATTTACCTCTGCTTGGAATATCGGCGCCCGATGGCAGAGAATTCATCATTGACCGCATCCTGAAACGCAAGAGGGTGAAGAAGTGGGAAGGAAGCCACAAGAACTGGAAAGGGAGGCCGCATTGGCTCAGGCAGGGACTACTAGGAGTCAGAAATTTGCTTGCAAGCAAAGAAACCATCCATGAAACTTGAAAGAGGCTCCGTAAAATCCAAACAGACGACCCCGAATACAGTACAAAAACTATCTCTCAATCTTCTCTTCAGAAACATTACCCAAAAATATCCCAAGAAAAGCCTGCGACTTCAAACCAGAGAAATGATTTTTAATCGTCTATAAAAGTAAATTTCCCAAAGTCCCGTCCCAAAACCACAAAAAATTGGTCGTCAGCTCCATAAAATACAAATTTCCAAAGAACAAAGAAAACAAAAGAGAAGCCGATCTTGGTTTCAAAGATACGTAGTTTCAACCCCAATACCAAAATGAAAAATCGAAAACACAAAAGCCATTCCACTTACCAGTCTTTCGACATTCTCCACGTACGATTCCAAATCCGGTTGAATTTCGAAAGAATCGACTTCGCCGTCCGCGATCGCCGTCCCCGTCGGACCAACCCGATTCGTACTATCAAGATTCGACGAGATTCAGTAATAAAATGATCAATAGCCAAATCGATAACACGTGAGCCGGCGGCGACTTTTTTCTTCTTCCTCCGCGCGTAAAATACTTCGAATCGTTTATTTTAAAATACAAATTGCCGATCGATCAAAGTGTCTTGATCCACCACGAATAATGTTGATCTTCGGTCGAAGAAAGCCGAAATGAAACACGAAACGAAAATTATGTCGAAAGAACCGGTTTTTGCGCGAGGATGAACACGGCCAAGAAATTGGCAAAAGCGGTTCTTCTTCCAAGCGTAAATTCGTGTTCAATTGCTATAAGCAGCGCGCACATTAAAAGTTTCAGTTTCGGAGATAAAAATTTTGCGAAAATATTTTGAATCAGCCAATATTCATTTTTAATTTCATAATTACTAGCATTATTTGTCGTGTTTTTATTATAATCTGATTCGTTATTCGGTTTGCTAAACACGAAGTTTATTTATTCATATCCTGAATCTCTATTTTACCACGAAAATTTTCGAACATTTTTCTCGATTTCTCCAATCACGCAGCCGAATCTGCAATCACGTTTCCACGATTTTCGATGAACGAGAAGAATGAATTCGATAATTTTCGATTGGGCTTCTTGGATTTCGGGAAATTTCGATCATTTCGCCGACAAAGAGTATCGGATCGTTTGGATTGAAGATTTCGAGTAAGCAAATGAAATTTTTTGTTTTTTTTTCTCCGTTTTTCAAAATTTGTAGTTTCTCTATTGTTGTTTGGTGTTTGCTTTCAAAGCGTTTTTGTCAACTTTTTCATGTGATTCTCTGAAAACTGAAACGGTTGCTTTTTAGCTTTGCATTCGGCGCCGAGCGTCCGAATGACGGCTCGAACGACGGTGATCCAAACGATCAATTCGTATTGTTGCGATTTGTGCAACATCGAAGTCAACGACCGTCCGGAGATCAAAACGAAGCCGATTTCATCGAAGTGGAGATCATGTTGCGATATTCTTGCGTGCAGGAAATCGAAGACAATTTTGAGGTAAGTTACATTTTGTTTTTTGTTGTTGTTTTTTTTTGGTTTTGGGAATGGTTACAGTCGGCTTTTCGTTTTCAGTTCGTCGAAAAGCAGACCGCCGTTGCTTCTGATGCCATACGTGGTTTCGTCGATTCTGGGCGCTCAAGGGGAATCGATTCGTAAATCCGAGAAACTAGTCGACCTTTTGTGGTAAGTGTTTGGTTGCTTTTTCCCTTTTATCAAGATTGTTTGCTTTGTTATTTGCAGGAAAGAGCTTTGTCCGCTCTTGATCACGATTTTGAGCAATCCGACTCAAATGGACGCCGCCGCTCAATCGAAGACCGGATCGTTGATCAGTCACGTCGGCGGATTACTCGGCGCAGCCAACGGCGATCAAGTGATTTTCGGAGCTCCCGAAGAAAGTAGACGCCAGTTTTCTGGATTGTTGACGAATATTTGACATGTGATTGTCTGTATTTTCAGCATTTGCGTCGAACTCCTCCGAATTCTTGGACTATCGCCGAGTATGAGGAGCATATTGGAGACTCTTTCATTGGATGTTGATCTTCCCACCGCCGGAGAAACAATTGGAAGCGTTGAGGACATCGAGAAGGGTAAGTACCTCCAGTTCTTCGATTACTTACTTCTTCAATTCAATCGTGCCTTTTCAGGTGACTGACACGCTGTCGATATTTTTTCACATATGCTCCTCCGAGCCGATTAGCGCCGAAGGACCGAATGGTGGTCGCTCCGATTCTTGTGGAAAATGTAAGTTGATAAGTTTGTATTCTCTTTTAAAATTAGTATAAGGTAGCGTCTTGAATTTTTTAGATGCCCCGAACTGTTTGACCGAATGCAGAATTCTACGTACGCCAATTTCATCTACGATGTGGACGTCCTGTATTTTGCTCACATCCGCGTCGAATCGTCTGCTCTATCGTCAAGTCAAAACGTCGTATTTCAGATCGAAGGATCGGATTCCACCCGTTTGCTCGGTAAGTAATTGGTGCTTCTGTTGTTTGATTTCCGTGAAGTTCTGAATGATCAAGGACTGATCGTTTTTCTCAGGGGGCGATATCACCGACGAAATATAGGCGACTGGAAACATAACTTACGCTTCCGTCGCATTTTTGCTACATCTGTCAACGAATCATTGACGAGCGAGAACGTTTTTGGCTCGATCTAATATCGATCTGGGGCGATCGTCGATTTTAGCGGAACTTTGTCGAGGTAAGTCTTCTGGCCGGTTTTCGCTTTGTTTTGCTATGCTTCGCGTACTACTTCTCCTTTTTGGAACCTTTGGATATTTTGCCTTCCGTTAGTGATCTTGCACTCTCTTGTTTTAGGCTACAACGAATCCGACGGCGAATTTCTCAACAATTACCTCCGATCAGAACGAAACAGTAATCGAAAAATGTCCACGGTTCGCTCGATGGCCATGAGCAAAGTGTGTCGGCGAATATTAACGGCGATCGTGGAATGGACAACGCAATCGCCAGTTGCGCCCCCCAACTGTTGGGTAAGCCTACGAATTTTCTTTACTTTTTGATTGATTTACTTTTTAGCACTTTAGTGCGATACGCCGCGGTTTTCGATGGGAAGAAAAAGTAAGTGTTTTTGTTTTTGTCTTGTTTTCTTCATTGGTGCTTTCTAACAGTCTTTTACGTTTTTCAGCTGCTGGGTTTCGTGGCGTTGATTGACATCTTGTCAATGGCCGTTTTATCGACGTTGGACGAAATTTACGAAGAACTAAGAATGGATTACTCGGGGCGGGAACAAACGGACCGTGATTCGACGAACAGGAAATCCGGTTCAAGCGGACGAAGCGGAGGAGAACGGACGTTCGATGCGGTAAGTCGATCGATTTCGTTTGTTCTTTTTTTCTTTTCTTGTTGTTTTTTGTCAATATCTTTCCTTTTTCAGAGCGCCAAACTCTCGATGGCGGCTGGAGCAACACCGCATGCCACTATGGCCACGGCCGAATCGAACGTATTCGACAAAGTCGGACGCAGCGGTGGAATGGGCAACAAAACGGCGGCGGCGGCAGGTCGGTTTTGGCGATGCCGGCGGGAGCGCCCACGATGGTCCTCGCCGATTCCATCGTCTTCGACGTAAGTTCCCCCTCGTCGTCCTTCTTCTTCATTCATTGACTCTTTCTTACGTTTCAGAAATGATCACTACGAGACCGGATGATCCATGTCGGAGAGAAGAGGAGATGCGTGGTTCCAGAGATCGATCATATCTCGATATCTTTGCCTCATTCGTTTCCTTTTGTTTTTCGTGCATGTGTGTTTGTTCGTGCATTCGTATTCTCTAATTGGTACCTTGGATTTGGGAAAGAGTCGCGATATGGATGTAGGCATCGTGTCCTTTGTCCATCAGCGGGTAGTACAGCCTGTCCAGCAGTGACAGTAAGTAGAGTCCCCCGGGCCTCCCTATTTCCCTCAAAGCTCATTTGGAATCCATGGGACCCATATTCCTCTATTTCCGACTACAATGGTCCCAATTCCTCTCATATCCTCCCTTTCATCCGGAAGATCTTCCTTGAACCAGCATTCCTCCCTGGACGCTTCCTTCCACTTCTCTCCGCCCACCCGACCGCTCGCGATCGTGCCCAGTTCACACTGACCAACTGTTCGTCATTTCCTGATGATGCTGTGAAGTGTAAAGTGAAGTTCAATTTACAGCGTCCAACAAGACACGCTCCTTTGCACTTTACACTCTTTCCAGACCTAGTCGAATTTGAACAAGTACTACACACTAGAGTTGGCACCAGTCGAAAGATATTTCATTCGACTCCCGCATTTTGGAATCGTGATCGTCTGCAAATCCATTTGTACAATATTCGAACCCTCGTTTCACCTCGTTGAATGCCATATTTCCTTTTAGTACTTACATAGCGCGATGCGATCAAAGGAATAGGACATCAAATGAATTAACAAGGATTTTAACACGTAGAATATGAAAAATACATTACCACGAAATGCAATCAAGAAATACGACGATCGCTTGTTTTTGATGACGACGGGATTTCGACGATGTACGAATCATCTACGGTTGAATTCCTTATTTCTCTCTGATACATATCCCTGAAACAAGGAAACATGCGCTCATTTTAAAACGAAATGGAAGATGATCACCACAGAATAAAAGACGACGAGGTCTACTTACCAAATGTCTTATACGAACCCAAGCCATACTTCGGTTTCAAATACTCGAGACGCGCCAAATCGAAAATATTCGCTCGCTCGTCTTTGCGATATTGGAGACAACAACTGACGCATAACTGAAAATGAAGAAGATAAATGGATGAGTTAGAATATCCATATGCTTTGTACGTTGCAGTAACCAAAAAACCTAACGCAAGAGGAGAAAAGCATGCGCTTACCTTGGCTTCGTTGCTAACGGCCGGTTTGTTAGGAAAATTGACCTCGGTCGCTTTCAGAATCGTATTCTCATCCAAATTTTTTGCTTGCGTTTGATCATGACCGAACGGCTGAAAAGGAAATGCGTTACCGTATATTCAAGTCTGCCTCATAGTTTAGGACAAAACAAATGGCAACTTACTCTTCGTCCATAAAGGCATTGATAGAAGATGAAGCCTGTGCTCCATACACCGACTTTGACGCTAATCTTGTGCGATTGATCGTCCACAGCGAACCATTCCGGGCGCAGATACCTAGAAGTGGAAAATATTTGCGATCGTAGGAGCACACTTGATGGCCTCTGGCGTCCGAAAAAGCAGAACAACCCAGCGGAATAGAAAATAGAAAACGAACAACATCACTTACCAGTAAATCCCGGCTCCTTGCGAGGTCAAATCGATACCATGTTGAGGATCGTATTTGTCTACCTCCATCACTTTCGATAATCCGAAATCCGTGATCTTGATTTCGCCCGATGCTGTCCCCGTACTGAGCAAAACATTGGCTATAACTAAAACTGCAAGCAGACGTGTAAGTTTCACAACACAAATCAAAGCGAACTTTTAGAAATGAAAGAAACATTTGCTTACCCATGTTCAAATCGTAATAATTTACGGGCGGTATGATCGCGTTCAAATAACGCCAAGCGCTGAAGGCTTGCATAATAATCGAACGAGCCTGCTTCTCGGGAATTTGCTTGTTTTGTTGCATCCCAAATATCGAATCCTTGCCGCCGCAATACTCCAATACGGTGCAAAACGGTTCAGGTTGGCGTTGGAAAGAGGAAGATATCGAACAAAAGGACATGTCCGATATTATTCGTATACATAACGCCAATAACGAACAAGCCTGGCGTGAAATATTGAAATGGGAAGCTTTGCATTACAAGTGAGTATTCATTTTTTGACGCTGTTATACCAGTTTTGACTTTTCTCTGTTCATTTTGTTGTTCTCTTGTTCCCTCTTGTCCCTTTTGGATTCTTGCTTTTTCCAATCCAGTTTTTTCTTGGGTCCTCTTTTATTGAACTAATCGTTTTGATTTCCCGATTCCCGATTAGAACCCTTCGATTTTATAAATTTGTCATCCGACCTCTCCTTTCCTTTCTTTCTTCCAGAGAATGCATGTGTCCGAAATTGGTCAGTTTCAAGGGCAACGCCAAGAAATACACTCCGCGCGCTCGCGTGCGTCAAGTGTTCGGCTACGGATTACCGTTCGATCGCCACGATTGGCTGATGGATCGTTGTGGTCGTCATTTTTGAATTTGGTAGATTGGCTTTATTCTATAGTTTACTTTTTGTTGAGCTTAGAAACTCGGATGTTGAGACTAGGATTAGAAGACATCTTTCATTCGGGACAAGAATGTTTATGGAAGATACAAGAACTACGTCACGAAGAATCGGAAGAGATCGGAATCGTCAGGGATCATCGCTCGACGGATTTTGAGGGCTGATCGGTACCAATTGTTGAATTCGACAATTGAGATTCTCGTCCACGTGCAATACGCCGCCCGAGTTATTGCTCTGTCCATAATTCGGCGCCGTGAATATGGTGATCAATTTCTCGCTCGCGAAGAATTCGAATCCGTCAGGGAACATCTTTAAAAAAAACACGATTTGGGTCAAGGATTGGTTAGAGAGGGCTTTGGGACCAATCAGGATAAGGTTTAGAGGTTCTGGAAATAATTTCCGAGGATCCTGGCAAAGCTTCGAGGAGAGAGGAAGCCCAGATCGATAAGATGGCTACCAGCCTCTCATTCGCACCTTCCGCGAGGCCCGCTGGCATTCCGAGACCTCCGCGAAAACCGACCGACCCCCTAACCCCGACCGATCACTGATTGCTCCGAATGGCAAATTCGTATCCCACAAAGTTCCCAACCCCCGCACTCTGACTCACCTGATGCGCTCTGACGATCATGTCCAATCCCAACGTCTCGCAAATCGTCACGACCGCCTTCTCGCCGAATCCGTACGAAATGCCTCGTTTGCTTTTGCCGAATCCTAAAACGGGAAGAACCATCAAACCAGCCAAGTAGCTTGACTGGACAGCTAACTTACCATTCGCCTCCTTGTCTCCGTCCTTATCGGGATCCGCCCAAAGTAGGTCGGTGACCAAACCGAACGGAGGAATCTCGACGAGCGGTCGTGGAATACTTCGTATTCGATCCAAATTTGTCAAACTCGGACCGATGCCACCGTGCATACACAAAATCCGTCCGGTCACCAAGCTCGCCACGGGCATGTAATCGAAGACCGACTGAAAGCGGAAGAGCCACATTTAGAATCAAAGGACGTCAAAAAGATTAACCGAGGGTTTAGAGCCAGAGAAACCAAATCAAAATCAAAAGTAGAAAGAAAAACGACAACGAGAGTACTTACGCTGGACAAATTGTAGACACTGGGAGGCTCCCATAGCGTTGAATAAGTTCTTCGTACGTCGTAGTAGAATCCGAAAAATAGATTGATCGAGCGTGTTTCGTGATTTCCGCGGAGTAGATGCAGGCGATTCGGGTAGAGAATTTTCAAGCCGAAGAGTAAGCTGATCACTTCGATACTTTTCGGACCGCGATCGACATAATCGCCTGAAGAAAGAAAGAGAAGAAATCGAGCATGTAAGTTCGTGGAGACTCGCATCCGTGGAGATCGTCCGGAAGGGTGTGTGAAGATCAAAGGTTTTCCGAAATCTAATCGCGCGGCCTCCAGGTGCGATAAAACAGTCACGAATCCCCCGAGAAGCTCATAAACCATAAAAATCAAGCCTCAAAACCAGCCCAAAAAACCTCAAAAATAAAGAGATAACCAAAAAAAGACCAAAAAGAATCCCCCAAAAAAACAAGAAAACTCCTACTTACCGAGGAATAAATACTGAATTCTTGGCGGCCATCCATTCCCGTCGAACAATCGAAGCAGGTCGATCAATTGTCCGTGTATATCGCCACAAATGTACAACGGCGGCTCCAGTTCCAACAACATCGGTTGCTTTTCGAAAATCCGTTTGACTCGATCCAATATCCAAACGATTTCCGCTTCGATCAACGGTTTCCTCTTGTCGCGAAGGAATCGGACGACGTTCTTCACTCGTGCCTCTTCGACTTTCGTCAATCTCGTCATCGTCCTCGCGTTGGTCGTCGAGGAGTTGATGCTTGCGATCGGTGACCGACCAGCCGCCATGGTCGCAAATGGGCACACGGATCGACCGGCCGGCGAGGGAAGTCGGATTGTCACAAAATCACCGCCGAATCCGTACAACTTGATCACTTCTGAAGAAAAACTTGATGAATAAACAAAAAAATAAAGGACTGAAAGATTCTACCGTACTTACTGAGGCAGCAGCAGGGGCGGCACCACCGCCACCGTCGCCCGGCGGCTGTTTCTTGTGACTGGAATTTGGCTTCGAGCCCTTTGTAGAATTCGCTTTTCTCTTTTTGTCCTCGGTTCGTCGTCGATCGATATCTCGCAATGAATCGATTTGCAGCGACAGATCTTCCGATATTAATTCGTTTTGCGGATTCAATCGGATGAGGTACGGCGCCACGTCGTGATGATGATATCGGAAGTGCCTGATGATATCGTGTGGCCATGGTAACAATGTCTAAAAAAACGATAATAGCATGATTATAATAACGCAGGAAAGGAAAGGAAAGAAAAGAAAAACAAACTTACCGGCGGATCCTCCGGGCAATATGGACATTGTGGCGGCGGCGGCGGCGGTGGTCGATGTTTTGAATCGGGAACGGTGGTTTCTTCGGGCTGTTTTTGAGACATCTGAAAAAAGGAGTTATAAAAAATAAGATTCAAAATGAAAGAAAAGTCAAAGTAGAATAGAGGACCCCAAACAATCTAGTCTCGGCCGACCGCAACTTAGAAGTACCACCAAGAAAACTTTGAACGGACTCCTTGGGAAGATGCGAGAAAAAAGAAACCAACAACCCATAAATTGACTAAAATTAATCATAAAACTAGGCCAGATCTCCCTAATTTACATTTAAAATCGATTCATATCTCATCCCACAACTATTCCGCATAAAGTTCAACAAAAATAATTTCAAAATTAGAAATATTCTCATAATTTTGCAAAATTTCCAAAAAACTAAGGTCCGAAACAGAAAACTTTAAGAAATATTTAAAAAATTTATATAACAAGAACAAGAGAATGGAAATTTTAAAAGTTTAAAATGTACTTACCCAAGTTTCTGTCGATTTTCTTGATCGTGCGTGAAATGGACACGAATTCGTTGATTGGCGAGAAATCGTTAAAATTGACAGAGCCGGACAATTTCAGTTACGTTGTCTGCTACAAAGTTTGTCTGCTAGAAGCGGGAACGTCGGCGGGAAATTTGAAAAAAGAGGAAGATG
>JAQGCW010000260.1:0-13575 GCA_034700065.1 Mesodorylaimus bastiani | reverse complement strand
CTCTTGCCAGAGACGACCGGGGAACCTTTGCTGGAGACAATCGAAGAAGCCGAAGTGTTAGGAATTGATCAGCCGATATTTGTCAGTGGATATCGGAATCAGATTCTGGTCAAGGAGAGACTCGATCGGAAAAAGTTGAATGATGTTATTGGTATGCAAAGTGTATACTAGTTTTGTGGAAGACAGTTGTACTTGGAAAGTTTGTACTGCTTCCAGAGCTTTCTGGTCTGATCGAAATGACCTACTAAACGATTCTGATTTGGTACATCTGCGCCTGAACACGAGGAGTAGTTCGGAAGCTTTCGGGTTGTTCCGAAAGTCTTAAGCCCTTTGATAATCTCAGGCTTTCTGCTCTTTAGTGCAACAGTTTGCACTGTCAACAAAGAGCTAGGTGGACTTTTAATTGGGCCATTAAAAACAATTTCATGGTAATACGGTGGACTTTGTTCTGTGTGAACTTTCGAACGAGTTTCGCTCCTGATTGAACGCTTCGGTAACAATGGCAAACATAGCTGTGTTCAGGGATGCATGAGGATTGCTAGACTTTGTTCTCAAACGAGTTTGAATGGCTGATTCATGTACAGTAGCATGGATCATCTATATACACAAACAGGGCGGGAGATGGGTTGTGTAGCCATGAGGTGTTTTTCTGTCGGTCCCGCTTGTGACATCTGTAGAAGTTGGCATGTCACTTCGATAGGTTCCGAGCTTATGACATTGTCCTACGAACACGGCTAACAGGAAACTTCTCGCAAACATACGATGCTAAAGCAGTGTAGACAGCAGTTGGACAAACATAGAATAGATACCTTCAAATTCACCACAGTCTCTATTGACACAGACAAAATGCGACTCGTGTCCTGAATTGATTACTCCTTTTGGCTGGCATGCCCAACCCAAGCCAGTCCACAAATTTCGACACTCGACACTCTACCCAAAACGTGACTCAAATCGAATTCCCAAGTTTAGTAGACCTTGACATGGAATACTATGCACAATACATGGAGCCAGATCAGTCGACGGTGACATTTTCGCGCAGATCTTTGTGCGAATTTCACAAGTTCTGGAGCGATCGAATTGAGTCGATCTTTTGTGCACCTCCAGCCTTCAGTCGGCGATTCCATCGATCGGCTCAATCTGAGCCGTACCCAACTGCGCGGCGAAGATTTTGTTCGGACGTCTCAGCAACTGACTTCTTATCGGACGAACCATGCACATGGTGACCAGAGGACTTAGGGCGAATGGAATTGTGAATACGCTCATGCTAGGAAACACGATCCAGCCGGACAATGGGGTGATCATTGTGATGAACGTCACAACTGCCGTAGGACATTGGAACAGCAACGGAACGAACGCGGTCACCACGATGAATCGAAGAATTTCTCGATCACTCTGCAATTGAGACCTTTGATTGTTGGTCATGGGCTGATTTTGATACTTGTTGAGATAAAGGTACATCTTGACGTTGAAGAATATGATCGACGAGAATGCAATTAGCATGAACGTATAATTAGCGGTCAAAACTGGAACCAGAGCGTCGTAAGATAAAACGAGGCTGCAGTAGGACCCCGTGACCCGACCCATCGTTTTCAGGAAAATGTGCGGCAGAACAGTGATCACAGCCAAGACCCAACTCGATGCGCACATCAAATAGACGTTCCTCTTCGTATAGATTCTATTGTACGAGTCGCTTTTCAACAAAGATACATAACGGTTGCAAGCGAGAAATGGCTCCGAATAGATCGAAGCCAAACCGAGCAGGACTTCGATGATTCCAGTAGCGGCGCATTCGTAAGAATTCGATTCAGTCGTCAGTATTACGATCGGGTGAAGAGTGGCCAGAAGGAGACAAAATATAAGATCGATCAGCGATTTATTGAGTATAAACCGAACATAGTCTTTTCCGCGAAGTTGGTGTGTAAGCAAGATCAAACTGACCAACAGTCCATTTGTGATTATTCCAGTGGTGCCAACGATAATACAAGCTATGGATATGCCCAGATCTGGACCAACGACAAGCATTGTCGGAGAGGAGCAAGGAGCAAACTCGACGATGTTTCTACTGATCACATCGACGAACTCCTCGGACGATGTTGACATTCGAGGACAATGTGCGAATGATTGAGGTCGACTTCTTTGCCCACGCCGTTTCTCTGAATACCATTCATTGACGCAATTAGTCAGCTTTCACGTTTTCGAGTTGATAGCAAAGGAAAGGTGGTAATCATACCAATGATTGGGCGTAGGTAGACCCTGGCTTTACTAATGGGATGTAATGTTATCATGTTGTGTCGACAGCTTCGCTTCTGGATGTCTTCGAGCGGGTACAGCTAACAAGCAGCTCGCATACATCCGTGAGATATCCAGACGTACAATACACAGGGCTCCTTTTCATGTTAGCCGTGCATGACGCGATATGGGAGCACAGTTTAGGCGACGTAGAAGAATGATACCAATAAGAGAAACCAGCAGAATTATCCGATTGGGTCATTATACTGAACGTATCTCGGTGCCTAGCGACTCAGGAAATATGCGCAATGTCAATATCGCTATTCGGCACGCGGCGTAGAGAGCTCTTGACATCTCGTTAGTAGCGTCAAAGGCCACTGCCTAACAATATGATCCTGTCCTTTCGCATGTCATAAGGTCATAAACTTGAATCTGGCTGATTTCGTTAGCCGGACTTCATTGCGTGGGAATGAGACTCCACCCTCGATTTGTCGTAGTTCTATCAGTTCATAGATCAGCTCGCCAGTTGTTCTGTTGGTCCGGATTTGGGCATTGCCATAGCTTGTGTCATTCTCGGTGTCATTGGACTCTCCACGAACGGAGTTTTGATCATTTTAATCATGTGCACAAAAGAACTTCACGGAAAGGATTACGTCCGTTTTATTCTCAATAAATCATTGATCGATCTCATATTTTGTCTCTTGTTGTGCACATTTCAACCGATCGCCATACTGACGACTGACTCGAATTCGAACGACTGCGCCGCGGCTGGAACCTTCGAACTCATGCTCGGCTTGGCGTCGATCTATACGGAGCCTTTCCTCGCTTACAATCGTTACGTGTCATTGTTGAAAAGCGACTCGTACAGCAGGATCTTCACGAAGCGGAACGTCTATTTGATGTGCGCCTCGACCTGGCTGTTCGCGGCGGTCTGCGTTCTCCCGGACATTTTTTTGAAAATCTTAGGACGGGTTACCGGATCATTTTGCAGCGTCGTCTTGTCTCGCGACACACTGGTTCCCATTTTGACTGCTAATTATACATTCATGTTGGTCTCTTCTCATCGATCATGCTCTTCAGTTTCAAAATGTTCGTCTATCTAAAAGAATATCAAAAACAGGCGATGACCAACAATCAAAGAACCCAATTGCAGAGTGATCGAGAAATTCTTCGATTCATCGGGGTCACTGCGTTTCTCCCGTTGATCTTTCAATGTCCCACGGCGATTGTGACTTTCGTCACAATGGTAACCCCGTTGTCAGGATGGATCGTGTTCCCGAGCATGAGCATATTCACGATTCCCTTCGCCCTTAGTCCCCTGGTCACCATGTGCATGGTTCGTCCGATAAGAATCCAATTGATGAGAAGGTCGAAGAAACTCTTTGGCGCGCACGTGGGAGCGACTCAGATAGAGCCGATCGAAAGAATCGCCGAGTCATTACGACTTCGACTTCTGCACTTTAGCTATTCTCCAATTTTCTTGTGAACTTGTGCTATTCGCATACTGCATATTCGATGTTGTCACTGTCGACTGATGAATTTCCAGACTTCGTGTAGAGTTTGAAAAATTGTGTCAATTGGATTGGGTGGAGTAAATCGGTTTCTTCTGCATTCATTGTATCTATGTGTCGCATGTTTGCGCAAAGTTTTTCGTTTAGTCGCAAGATATCAAGAAGAGAAAAATTGTTTGACACCTGGCTGTGAGGCGTTACATCGTATTTCCTGATATAACGTGAATGTGCACGGAAGCACGCACTCCTGAAACACTACAGCCCGGCTACTTCGTACGTTTTGCCAACTCGTTACAGAATAAAAATTCGCTTATTCCCCTCGGTCATTATCCCTGAACAAATAGTTGTGATTGCCATTGTCGCTAAAGCACTAAAAAGGTCACGAGCAGAACTCGTTGTAAAGTTCACACACAGCAAAGTTCAGTCTTTTACTGCCATGTAGCACCAAACTTTTTAATGACCCAATTAAAATCTACTGCTTGCTTTCCTGGAACTCCTGTTCTGTAGAGCAAAACGCCTGAGCTATCAAAAGGTTTAGAGCGCTACAATCAACCCGAAAGCCTCCTACAACTCCTCCTGTCCAAGCACAAGTGTACCAAATCATGGACATGAGATTTTGTTCTAGTTCACCAAGTCCATCTCTGCTCAAGGGGCTGGGACAGTTCAGCTTGCGAGTGAAAAGCTGATTTTCATTACTGGCTCGTTCACTCGGCTCGTTTGACCACGTCCGAGCTTGAAAGACTGCAGAGTGTGTGTGTGTGTGTGTGTGTAGGTTCCGTGGGAAGTAGTGTTCGTACGATCTGCAAACCTTTTTCCCTGCGCATTATTGCCTCTCGTCCACAGGTTTGGACGTTTTTAAAAATTGATTCAGCTGCCTCAGTGTACTTCGTCTTTTTAATCAAAAAACTTCTGACAATAAGCAACTTATTGCTTCGAGTTTTATGCTAGTAACCGTTCGCTAAAATGACCTGTTGTGTAGTCCAACCACTCTAGGACACCGCGAACCTTTAGAGTAACATTTCCATTTTAAAAATGTCAACGTGGATCGAATCGAAAATTCGGAAAAAGAGGTGAAACCCCACCCAGTCCATTCGACAATGTTCTCAGTCACTAGAAACGTTTCTAGTCCCATTGTTGCCCTTCTACGAAAAAATTGCCGCCCAATTTCGAGGGCGGATGACTCGCTCAAACGACCATAACAGACATTGTGTAGGGACAAACAGAGGATATCGGTAACAGAGCATAACCAGCCCGTAAGACTCGATTTCAACTGCGACTAACAATGTTAGATTGAGTTCAGAGAGAAAATTTCTACTCTTTGAGAACACAATAGGATTAGAAAACGAACTAAAACGTACGAGAAAAAGTCGCCGGAGAAAGGACGGAGTTGGAGTCTTTTATGTGCACGCCCTAGTTTCTCGAGATAATGCGGAAATGGTGAAATGAAGGGTGGAGGCACCCGCAAATATTTTCCAAACGAGGGATTCGCCCGGAGGGGGATTTGGACGAGTATAAAAGGCAAGGTTAAATCGTCGAGAAGTCATCAAGTTCTATTTGTATTTGAAATACATTGAGTAAGTTCTGGAAGTTTTGATGGTCTGAGGTTACCATTGTCATAGCTCCAGTGTGTCTCCTTTGGGGCTTTATAGTTCTTGTGGTCCTGCGCCCAGCGATTCTGAGACTGTCGAATCCATAACTTAATTTTACCATGTAATGCTTTTTAGAAATGGCCGCTCGGATAGCAGCTTGCGCGGCTACAGTCTTCAGCATCCTCACGTTGATGGGATGCATGATCTTCGTGCCAGTCCTTCTGAACAAAGTCTCTGACATTCAATCGATGGTCGAGACTCATTTGGATGAGTTTAACGTAAGCAATCCCGAAAGTCATCGCTCGCATGTTGTCTAATCAGCAATGTGTTTCCAGGTACTCGCCGATGATGCTTGGAAGGAAATCTTGGTGATCAAGAGCGGCGCTGGCAAGATCAACGAAGCAGTGCCCATGAAGCGCCAAGTCAAGCGACAAGCTGCGCCCACTTGCAATTGCCAAGCGCAGAACAAGTGCCCGCCAGGTCCGCCAGGAGCACCCGGAGAGCTGGGTCAAGAGGGCTTGCCCGGTGATGCTGGCACGCCTGGTTTGCCCGGTCTTCCGGGTACCTACCCGCCGATCCCGTTGTCGCCAGATGGACGATGGTAAGTCGAAGGAGCCCATCTCAAAAATGCATTCCTCTGACAAGTGAGTCGTTCGCATTTCAGCCGCTGGTGCCCGCCAGGACCACCCGGATCGCCAGGCTCGCCAGGCCCATCTGGCCCTCTCGGATCGAAAGGCCAACCAGGTCAACCAGGAGGCCCAGGTCGCGAAGGAGGCTCTGGCACACCTGGCAACGCTGGCCCACCAGGCGAATTGGGCAAGAACGGCAACGCTGGACCACCAGGCGACAAGGGCCGCGATGGCGAGGTTGGACAAAAGGGAGACCCAGGACCCGCCGGCCGCCCCGGAGAGCCAGGCCCAGGCGGCGCCAATGGCGGACCCGGCCCAGGCGGCAAACCCGGCGGACCCGGTCCAGCTGGTCCACCAGGCCCCGCCGGTCCTCCCGGCAAACCGGGCGACAAAGGCCGACCCGGTCCGCCAGGTCCTCCCGGCGGCCCTGGCAAGGACGCCCAATATTGTCCCTGTCCGCGTCGCACCAAGGCCACCCAGAAGAAGACCAAGAAGGCTTAAGCGGTCGATTGAAGTGGGCGCTTGCCCTTTATTTTGGAACTTTTCTCATATCAGTAGTATCAGTGCAAAAGTACTCTTTGAAATTCACATTGGATTATGGATTTCGTATTTCGATTTGGGCTCATTTCTCAACGGTGAAAGGAGCTAAGAAAATAAAAGTTGTGTCCGCATTGATGCATTGTTCTTATTCAACAGCATATAGACAGCTATCATCTTCGCAGAAACACTTCTGATCACTCGGTCTCTCTTTTCACTTGCACCTCATCTTCTTCCAAGCATTCCCTCGGTAGCGCTTGCTGTTTCCCGGCGGCCCTCAACGATTTTCTCAATGGACGTGGAATACACGGTCGAGCAACCATCACTGCCGCATCAGCCAAAGGCCGAAGGAAAGCTTGAGGCGCGAACTGAGCCGCGGGCATGACTCTCAGTGGATGCGAGGCTGGGATCTCGAATCCTACGGTACCCAAATGTGCTTGCAAGGGCACGGGTCC
This sequence comes from Mesodorylaimus bastiani, assembly GCA_034700065.1. Lineage (NCBI taxonomy): Eukaryota > Metazoa > Nematoda > Enoplea > Dorylaimida > Dorylaimidae > Mesodorylaimus > Mesodorylaimus bastiani. The sequence goes on along the minus strand of JAQGCW010000260.1, from coordinate 6,625 downwards.
CGAAGCAAACTGAGGAAGCGAAGATGGTGCTGGTAAACCGAAGGGCCCAGGGTAATTGGGGATTGGAGCAAAGGTTTGAATCGGGGCGGCTACCCTCGGGAAGACCGGGATCGCTGGGGCAATGGGCATGGCGGGTCGAGCAATTATACGCCTCGCCAATGGTCCGTGATAAAAGGCGCCATCATTGACGAACGGCGAAACGTAGTTGACTCCGTAGTTGTATGGGAATTGACCGTAGACTTGTTTGGAGAGATCCGAGGGTCTCTCCATTACTGTTGGCTGAGGCATGGCCACTGGCGTGAATCCACTAGACGGACCTTGGAAGGCTGGAACTTGCGGGATTTGGACCGGGGCTGGTCCGAACGGTTGCTGGACATAATTCGGTACGAAGCCTGGGTTCGTGGCCACTTGTCCGAAAGATGGAAACGAACCGAATCCTTGGCCACCCACAACGTTCTGGCCATATTGATCAGGACCGACGACTTGCGGCGAGTTCTCCTTGCCGAAGTAGGGCGTCGAAAATGGTGTCAATAAGGCCTGAGGCGGTGTCAGGATGCTCCTCAATTGTTCTTGCGAAATCTGGGCCAACACTTGCGGTTGTTGCATTCCGTTGGTTGCTCTGCCTTGATTGACCCACGGACCGTATTGAGGTAGGGAGGAGCCGGATTGGAACTCGAAGCCGGTGCTTTGAGGTTGGGGTTGTTGCATCCAGCCCTGGGACCATCCGTTCGATGGAATGCCATACGCTGATTGAGGATTGGGGAGGATGTAGGGGAAGCCGTAGTTGGGACTAGAGTAACCGCCGGCTTGGACGAAATTGTTGCTCGGGGAGCCATTCAAGCCCAGAAGGCGCAGTAACGAGGTCGCTTGGGAGACGAGCGGCGGCGAGCCTGGACCGGCTTGTTGTTGGTAGGGGTTCGCCAGATACGGGTATTGTGGCGCCTGAAAGGGTAGGTGTCCTTTAAGGTGGCTTGGTACAGTGCATGTACTGACGAATTCTCTAAGAATCAGCTCTCGATGTCTCCAAGCGGCAACTCACCTGAAAGTTCCCTTCGACGCATCCCCAAATTGTCATACCCAGTACCAATATCCTTTCCAAGTTGCCCATGGCGGTTACCTCGGCTCGACTGAATCTAACCGTCGACTAAGCTCTCAATCCTCGTTTCTTCTCGACTTTATGCACCGACTGAATGGAGAGCCGTTTATTTTTTGCTTTCATCAGGTTTCGCTCATCGACGAAATTAGGTTTTCTTATTGTACTTGAGAAATTGAAGCTTTTCGATTCGATCTATACCACAAGCGAAGGCTAATGCGGCTTTGTTCAATCACGTTTCCTCGCTCTAGTGCCACCAAAACAATCGCCAGGCAGGCGTACGGAGGACAGCCAATAAGCCTAGAGTACTTCAGCACGACGTGTCCACACACAAGCCGAAGAAGTCCACTCGATAAGTCGAGAAATAAACAAACAGCTACTGGAAACCTATCTATTAGTCTCACGCAAACCACGCGCATCAATTAGCTTCGAAGAATCGAGATTGCCCCAGAGTGGGCTGTTTTTCTTTTACAAAAAATAGCATGAATGATCAGATATCGGCTAGGATTTGTCAAGCTGATTTGATACGTGTAGGATGTTCAATGGAATGTCAGAATGCAAGGACAGTGGACAGAAACGCGGCAAATCAAATCTAAAGGTCGTCCTAACTGTGTTACGTCGCAAATGTCACTGGGAAGATTCAGTTAAGGTCCATGACCATAATTGAATCTTCCGAAGGGGATACTTTTGAGCCTTTTGCGGTACATTACTGCATGTTATACGCTTAAGATGCGCGTATGCTCAAGGTCTCAAGAGCACAAGCTATATGCGCTCGATTGGTGCGGTGCAGGACAAGTGCTGCACTGAAGAGGACCATGCAACGAGGGAGATTGCCAAAGCGAATGCACAGACTGTACGGTACAGAATATGGTTTTATGTTTCCCAGATGAGGGTTAACTCGGCCATTGCTTCCTCTCTACTGCCTGTGGTCATCCTCTTTTGCCATGCCGACGGTGCCACAAGCGAAGGATGACTTATTCAACAGGATGGCTTAAAGGATGGCTTATTCAACAGCAGCAACTTAAGCAGGCGCCACTTAATACAATTAATTAATTGGTCTGTTACCTTGATTGTACAATATGGTCCGACAAATACCAAACGTGAGGAAAGGCGGAAGTGGAATGTGGAGGAGGAGAAGATGGGCGATTAACTGTAGGAAGAACTTGTGCGCTTTGTCGTCAGAAAAAGCATTGAAAGAGGCAAGTCCATGAAAATGTTTGACGCTCATTTGCGACGCAATAATAAAGAAAAACGGAACTGCTCCAACATAGTCAAAACGCCCGCTTAGTTAGTTTTATTTCTACTAATTACGTCAACTGAATTCCTCGAGACCTCTGTGATTGCTTTCTTGACGTTTCGTGCTTACGGATTTGCCTGATTATTGTCAACAGGAGAACAATGCACGAGGCACGTCAGATCCATATAAAATGAGTAGTCGCACCATTGCATCCTGATAGGCGCAGGACCTCATTGCGTTCTTGATTTGAAATTGGAAATGACCTCGAACTATCACCAAGCGACCAGGGTATCACTTCTCTCTTTCAGCACTTAAGACAGGGTGTCTGAGACGATGGACCCAGAGCTTACCCAGCAAAAAACCTGACCCCCTGATTTTATACTACCACTAGAACTATCGACAAGAAGGATCCCAACTCTAGGCAGTTAATGTAAAGGTAAAGACACCGAACACACAAATTTTAAACAAACCACTTGATAGCGTAAACTAAGAAATCAAAAATTTGGATCTTGCACCACAGAGGATTGCAGAGAATGGCTGTTCTCATCGCTTGAGACGAGGTCGAGAATCATGACCTCTTCGTCATCTCATTTTGCTACATGACAATTGACCTTTCACAATTGATCTTTGATAATTGACCTTCAAAACAACATCTTCTGCGTGTTCATATGTGGCAGGGGAATTATCTCCCGCGAACAGCTAACGATAAACCCTAAGCTGTAAGGCGTTTCGAATTTTAAAAATATGTCTAATTGGGGTCCGACGCTTTGCTCTTTGGACCTTCAACGCGGTACAAGTGAAAGAACGTGCCCAGACGCGCAATCCACTCGAAGGTCGGGTCATTAACGCGAGGAAGGAGCATTTTAAATAAAAAGAGGACTCGTTAAAAGGAGCTCCGAGAAAGGAAGACTGTGTATTGCTGTGTTCACCAACCAACATAAATTCCCGAGAATCTGCGGCCTTCGTCGTCTCCTGTAATGGCTGAGTGGACCAACCTCACCAGCAATGGCACGAATTTATCGACGATCAGCACCTTGGAGAAACAATCGCTCGATTACCTCAACAGCCCGATCGGCCAGCCCATTGTTGTCTGTCTGCTCTCCGCCATGGCCATGGTCACCAACAGCTTAATCATGTTCACTATTATCAAGACGAAAAGCCTCCATAACAAGAGTCAATACGTTATATTCAGCCACGCTTTAGTCGAATCTCTCTACTCTACCTTCACTGTGATCCAACAGCTCCGGCGGATCATTCTGGTCGCCCTCGGCCGACCCGATCTGATCAATCAATTAAGCTGCGCACTATTCTTGCAAGGAGTGACCGTCGTCAGCAAGGCGGCCAACTTGGCCATCCTACTTCTCTGCATCGATAGACTGCTGGCGATTAAGATGCCACTAGTCTACAAGCGGATCGGGTCGGTCAATTATGTCGCTGGGTTCAACGCGTTGTGCTGGGGTACCATGTTGGCCGAAGTTCCGCTCGCATTCTTTGGCTTAGATTCGAACGGCGTTCTTCCGACCTGCAATTATGCGCTGGCTTTTCCCCTGGCTAATCGTAATATGGAATCATTGCAGAGCATGGTGCTCTCTTTCATCACCCTGGGCACGTACGTCATGACCATGGGGATCGTCTCGTACAAATACTGGTGTCGCAGATGGGCCACTACTGCGGAGCGATCGAATTGGTCTCAACGAGTTCAGATGAAAGCATTCCGAATGATGATGGCCGTCGTGTGCATCTATTTGGCTACGTGGGGTTTGGCGCAAGCGATCACTCAGTGTATAGTTCGATACGCCAGCCCGACGACCCAAGTCTTGGTTGGACCGTACGTGGCAGCATTGTACATGCTGAATACGGGATCGCACTTTTTCGTCTACTATGGGTTTAGTAAAAAATGCATGCGTGCAAGAAAGCCATGCGTGGTGGGAATGCGGTGGCTGATGTGGTCACTAGTATCGCTGGGTGATTCTCGTTGGGAACCGAAGAAGCGAGCGACGGACCGAATTCGTTGAATAGATATCTTGGACATCCTGTATTACGGTAATCGGAGGTACCATACTCGAAATCGACGATGAAGAACAATTATCTGAGTCACTGAGGAGTGTGAGTCTGTTCGAAACATACGGTTTGCTTTGTTGTGATTTGCACTTCTAATTTACTTGTTAGAAATATTTGCCAACCTAGATTTAGCTAGAAATGTTTTTACTCACTGGTGTGAAGTGTGACTCATATGTATAACTTCGTACAACAGAGATACATGGAGATACGTCTACCTGCGGTAGCAGTCGAATGGAATTGGTACCTAGCATAAATGAGAATTTTCAGTTTGGATGCTAGGTGTTCAAAGACCAAGCGACACGTCCTCTAAATTAGTACAATTTTTAGTATTGTGTAATAATATTAGATCGGTGCACAGCACTTCAAATTGTTGAAGGAATGCAACCAAATTTAATAATTTCGAACAACCGAACAAACCCCATAGCCGAACAAAATCTAAACTCAACGCTTTTAGATTGTATTTGGGTTGGGAAATTTAGGTCCCAAAGCAACCCCCGGGGTAATGGGTTTGGTTATGCACCGATCTAACGATAATACGGACTATGAACGCCATTCTTTGAATGCATGTTAGATGAATGTTAAAATATCAAATAGTAATTTTGGACTGATTCAACCGCTAGTGCACCGAGAGCTCTTTTATCCGCGCCTGAACCCTGCCATCGATCGATTACCTCCCGACGATCGCGAAACAGACAAATCAAACTCATATGGTACCATTGTTAATATCGGGTCAATACATGTCACCAATCAGCAATCAGTAATCAGTAAAAGCCGGATTTTTCATCGTTGACTATTCTACCCGAAACACATATGCGTAACCCGAGCAACCTCTCACAATTACTGGCTATGGAAAAGGAACTGTTCGAGGGGGTAGGGAAATAAGGTATGTTATCTTGGAGAAGGACTAGAGAGCATGTACAGGGAACCTTTGGCAGCGGGGCGAAGACTTTCGAGACACATCGTACAATTCATCATTTAACATGTTGATTTTCTGAAGGAGCTAGCTAATTGTAAGCTAGCCAACCTAGGCTTTCCGAAAAAGAATACGCCTGATTGGGTTCGACATTATTCCTTTTCCGAACATCGATATCACGAAAGTGAAAGACGTGATGGATGCGCCTTTCGCTCGAATGTAAGAAATTCCAATGACCCTGAACGGTGGGATTTTATCTAAAGGGAGCGATCTTGCGAGGAAAAGTTCCACTCGAAATGGCTGACTTAAGCAAGTTCACTACCAACGACAACACAAACTTATCGACAATCGACAAGCTGGAGAAACAATCGCTCGAATTGCTCGCCAGCCCATTGGCTCCGTCCGTCGTAGTGTGTTTGTTATCCGCGATGGCTGTGATCACCAATTCGTTAATTATATTCACAATTATCAAAACGAAAGAGCTCCACAATAAGAGTCAATACATCATTCTCAGCCATGCGTTAGTGGAAACTCTCTACGCCGTCTTTACATTCGTTCACCATCTACGACGGATTATTGTGACCATGCAAGGGCGGCCCGATCTGATCAATCAACTATCCTGCGCACTGTTCTTACAAGGAGTGATCATCTCGGCCAAAGCGGCCAACTCGGCCATCATGCTGCTGTGTCTGGACAGACTACTGGCCATTGGCGCGCCCGTGTTATACACGCGAATTGGGTTGGTCAAGTACGTCGTAGGGTTCAACCTCGTGTGCTGGTGTATTGTCTTGGCCCTGTCACCGATCGGGTTTATTGACTTGGATCCGAACGGAGTTCTTCCGATCTGCAATTATGCACTGGCTTTTCCTCGGCCCTATCGTACCATGGAATCAGTGACGAGCGTGGTGTTTGCTTTCGTAACCTTGGTCACGTATGTCACAGCCATGGGGATTGTCTCCTACAGATATTGGTGCCGAAGATGGTCCAGTAATTTGGAGCGGTCAAACTGGTCTCGGGAGGTACGGATGAGCGCTTTCCGAATGATGATGGCCGTCGTGTGCACTTATTTGGTGAGCTCGGGCTTGGCGCAGGCGATCATCCAATGTATGGTTCGGTATGTCAGTCCGGCGGCCCAAGTGATTTATGGACCGTACGTGGCTGTGCTGGTCTCGTTGAACACGGGGTCACACTTTTTCATCTATTACGGATGTAGTAAGACGTTTAGGAAAGCGTGCAAGAAAGCCGTGTATGGCGGACGTGCGGTGGCTGATGTGGCCAACTTAGCCGGATGATTTAATTTTAACAAACAACATGACTTCAG
>JAQGCW010000259.1:0-13580 GCA_034700065.1 Mesodorylaimus bastiani | reverse complement strand
AACCACGTGGAAGACTTGCAGCAAGCCAAAAAGTCCGGCCGATGGTGCTTCAGAGTGGGCGCAGGGGAACTGGGTCGAAGTCATTTCTTAACCTTTTTCCTGATACTGGAGCACTCTCGAGAGCAATGAAAAAAGGGGGAAAAGAAGGAAAAAGAAAGAAGAAAACGAATTACGAAAAAAAGAAAAAGAAATGGGGAAAAGAAGGTTCTAAAACGTCATTGTTAAGATTTTGTTACGAAAACCGTCAAATGGCAAGTTCACAAGCTTTTCGTGTAGAGCATTACATAAAACTCCAGCCAACGATAAGAAATTTTGTGTGTATGATTTTCATTCGTCCATCGGGAGGTGGACGAATGAGATGGAGAACTACTGGTGTGCACGACTCAGGGATATGATTTTCCCAAATCATCTGCCGCTACCTGGGTTTGACCCCAGGTGCCCGACTTGACGCTCGATTATGAGTCGAACGCCTTACCGACGGAGCCACCGTGTGGCTCGGTCAGTAAGGCGTTGTGACGAAAACAGTTCGTGAGGATAAACGGTGTCCTTGGATGACGACGGAATTACTAGCGATGGTTCATCAGAAAAACATCGCCCTTAGCGCTGTTTGAGGATTCCGAAGGAATTGATCGACAACAAGAATATTTTCCAAAATCTCTGTCGACAATGCAAAACTCGTGTCCGTGTGGCGAAGAAGGCCGTCCAATCCTTATTCTCGAACTGTGATTCAGTTCGTAGTTTCTGGATGGCGTATCGTCTGTCTAAGCGGGAAATCGTGGAAAATCGGTGTCTTACTCGACGATTTCGACAGTCTGATTATGTCAGCGGGCGAGAAAGGCCAGTGTCGACCATATTGATTTGCCTCCCGTCGATCTCGACGATTACACCAACTACGCGGTCTCCGATGTTGCGATTCTGCGGGATGTTTGGTAGCTTCGAGCTAATGGTGCGCCCAGTGATGATGGTATCACGACAGTCATCATCAAAAATATCGCCCCATCGTTGCTTCCAGCATTGCAGTTTCTCTTCAACCGTTCGATCGAGGAGGAGCCGTTTCCGCCTCAATGGAAACGCGCCAAAGTCATCGCGATTCCAAAAGTGGCCGGAAGTAACGACATCAACAACTTCCGCCCGATATCGCTATTGTCGACCTATTCGAAATTGTACAAAGACAATATCGATTGTCTTCTTCGATTGGCCATCGACATCTCGCCAACCCAGCACGGCTTTGTGAAAGGTCGCGGTACATCGTCAATCTGACGCAATTCGTTCACGATCGGCTCGCCTCGCAGGAATCTTTTTGAATATCCGGATAGCATTCGACACCGTTCCACACGATGTCCTAATCCGCCGTCTCCAATCCGATCACCGAACTCCGTCGAAAGTCGTCAGGTTTATTGCGTTGTATTTGTCTGGCAGGAGTCAGCGAGTCGTCATCAATGCTTGTTCGTCCTGATGTATCGGTTACGAGCGGCGTCCCGCAGGGCAGTATCGTTGGCCCTACTACCTTCATCGCCTACATGAACTCGCTCCTGCGTCAGTTCGCCCGTCGATTTCCGTCCGTGCTGCTACAATTGTACGCCGACGACTCCAGCCTACTCGTTGGAGTGAAATTGTTGGAGGAAATCCCGGCGGTGGTACAACCAATGATCGACTTCATATCGAATTGGATTCGTGCCTCTGAGCTCTCACTCAACATTACGAAATCGCAAGCGATCATTTTCCGCTACAGTCACAGCCATATCGATCTTCCAACACTGACTGTCCAAGGTCAGAAATTGGAATTCGTCGATGAGATGAAGTACTGGATGGATCAGAAGTTGAAATTCTCTCATCATGTATCGGCGATCTAAAGAGATGCAACATCATGGTTGGCGTGCTCCGGCGTACGCTTGGCAAGAGATTGGCCCCGTCGATATTCGGAACTGTCTACAATTTATGCATCCGAAGCATCATGGAATATGGCTCGTTAGCCTGGGACCCGCCTAACGCTGGGATATCGAAGCCCTGGAGCGGGTCAACTTCTACGGTGGTAGATTATATCTGAACAATTTCAAGATCAGCTACGACGAGGCACTCAAGCAAACTGGCTGGAGCAAATTGATCGATCGGCGTACACGACTGAAATTGGTTCAGTTGTTCAAATTCTTCAATGGCTTCCTCGACTTCGATAACGCCCGCCTCGTCCGACGTCTTGCCACCGGCGTCCGAGGTAGCGCAAGGACCGGCCGCGGTCATCACCTCGTCGAACCAATTGCCGCCTCTCGAAAGCGAAATCTTACGAAAACTCGTTCTTGAAATCTACGGTTATTATTTGGAATCAATTGAAATTCGACGTGGCGCAGGATGTTGTCGATCTTTAAAACGTGCGTCTCGGGACTATATTTTAAATTCGACGAGGATGGCAAACTTTGTATTATCGAATTGTCCTATTTTATCATGACCGTTTTTTTCTTAGGCACAACTATTTTCCCTTGTGGAGACTTTTCAATTTTCCTTATTTATAGTCTTTTCCTTATTTATATATTTCTCATTCGCTCCTCTATGAATGAGCATAATAAACCCCGATGACCCTGACCACTTTTCGTTGGGGTCGGGGTAGGGGTCGGGGTAGGGCCCTGGCCGAATGCTACCTCAACAACCATCATCGTCTGGAGATTCCGCGAGTCTGGAAGGACTGTTTCTTGCAGTTTTTCGAATACTCGGTCATCAACAATTTTGGTATTGGAATACGGATAAGATTCCGGACGACATAGCCAGGTTCATTTGGCAAATTTCATCAACATGTCTCTTCTGTAGTCTGTGAAAAAAACCTGCTGCTGCTGTGACCAGACCAAATGATTTTTTGTTGTTAGGCCACCGCTCCGCAGTGTTTAGTTTTACTGTATGACTCTGCCCTTGAATGCGCTGATAAATGCTTGGCAAGAGTAAAGTATCAGTGTCAGTATCAGTTTCAGTATAAAGCTGGTGCAGTTCGACAGTGCGATCCATATCCCACGTTTTTACATCCATTGCTCGACAAAATTCGTTTGGATAATATTGCAGTTTATGGTAGAACTTATAAAGCTGGAGCAGTTTCATTTGCCAACAACGAATGGCTAACGCCATCCAGCCAAGTTGATCGAGACCACTTCCGGAGCTGATTTCCCAATTTTGCAGGCAATGCCGCATGGCGAACATTTGAGCCCGCTCCAGCTCGGCGATGTCTATGTCGTTGATCGGATTCTTGGCTGGAGCACCGTAAACTCCAATATTGATCGAATGCAAGCTGTATAAAGGGTCGATAAGACAGCATGGCATGGAAATTTCCACCGGAAAAATGTGCATCGAAGAAAGCTTCAACCATTGACCCGATTTGGATCAAATTTGACACACGAATAGCTCATGGACTAAAGTTTCATCCATCGATCAACTGTTTCTCGAGATTATTACTCACAGTCAGATTTTTAACATGGACCCATTTCCACCCATGGTCCTGTGAAGGTTCAAATGATCATCAGTGAAAAAATTCGAAGAATAAGGAGAACAGTAAAGCCAACTGAACCCGCGCTTTTGCAAAGGAATGTTGACTTTACGTCGGCCTTAAATCGAAGCGCTTATGAACCTCAGCTCAGGCAAGTTGTGTGGAAGAAATGTATCTGGAGCAGACTTATGTTTTTTGTTTGGAAACATGTTTGTTGAGAATCACACTTTAGCCATCGATCAGTTTACTACATCCTGCCTCACCTGGACTAAATTTGACCTTCATCGATCTCAGGCATTTCTGCTTATTTGAACTGCAATTGTGAATATATTCTGTGGTGATTAGTCCTAAAGAGTTTCGCTATTTTCTTTGTTTAAAGGCACCCCCACTCGACCCCCGAATTTTTGAATTTCTGGGACAGTTTTTGTCCCAGCATATTTTCTGTTAGCCGTTCACCCATAAACACTAACTGACATGTCAGCTCGAGTTTCAGATGCGGAATAAAAATGTACTGGCCCTTGGAAAGCCCGTTTGCGAATCTGAGTCTGAAAATGTTGTCTGCTAAGTGCGGGAAAATGACGAAATTTGCAGAATAACGATCGATGATGAATTTGAACGATTTGTAACTGCTGCTTTGAACGAGCTGCTTTGAACGAGCTGCTTTGGCATTTTGATTATGGCTGACGTAAAGTCAACATTCCTTTGCAAAAGCGCGGGTTAACTGTTACTTGGCCGCGAGGCTTGGGCCCACTGGACCCAGTAAACAAAAAACCGGTTTTGACCACGCTATAGAGGTCAACCGGAAATCATCAACTGCATGAGTCGGCCGCGCGGCCAAGTTTAAGTTGGCTTTACTGTTCTCCTTATTCTTCGAATTTTTTCACTGATTTCGTCCGTTTTTCGTTTTTCTGGAACTTGGCGTGATGATAATACGTTGCGCTTGCTTTCTTTTAATTGTTCTTAATTGTTTCTTAATAAATAAATTTTGCAAAAGTAACATCCAAACTCAGCGTCGACTGCGCTAGGCAGTAGGTATTTTTTAGTTGGGCTCGCCTGTTTATTCCTCCATCTACTAAAAGGCTGAATAAGAGCAAATAAAACAGAAAGTTTCAATTTGATTTTTTAGTGCTTTACATTAAACTTTTTTAACTGTATCTTCAAAAAGGTTAAGGGTTTCGACTATAGGCTTTCTAATGAGCTATCGATTTATATTTTAACTTTTACCGTCGTCGAGATCCAGAGGTGCCTGTTATCTGTTATCTGTTATTACATCGCCCAAATCCCTCTCTCAAAAAGTGACAATTATAGAGCTAGTGGATCTCGAGGTTGGCTCGACCTATTTCGATGAAATTTTTTATGCTCGTTATTCCTAGAAGGACATGAAGATTCCCCAAATTTCGAACGGATTGATAAAACTGGTGGAAAGTTAAAAATTGTTGAAAATGGAGATTTTGCACACACCACCTGTGTTGGCTTTACTTACGGGGCTACGGTCCCTTTGATAATCTAGTTTTCTTGCTTTTTCTTCTTCACACTGCATGTTTGGTACTTGCCTCGTTTAATGGATCCAGATGGCCCATTCATGGTCATCCTGGTTAGGCCTTTATTTACTCTCTGACATATCCTTCCTCAATCCACTCATGTTGGGCCACCCTTCTTTGCCTTTTCTGCCAAGGTCGTCATATCTCTCTCAACTTCGATAAGTTCCTTCTCTGTCTCCTTCAGTGTTCATCTTGGATCTCGACGCGTCAGGATCCGAGATGAACACTGAAAGAGACAGAGAAGTAACTCCTCGAAGTTGAGAGAGATCTGAGACTTGGGCAAAAGTGGCAAAGAAGGATGGCCTAACAGTAACAGGGATGGATTGAGGAAGGATATGTCAGAGAGTAAATAAAGGCCACCAAGATGACCAAGAAAGGGCCACCTGGATCCATCAAACGAGGCAAGTACCAAACATGAATTGCGTAAAGAAGAAATAACAAGAAGCTAGATTATGATCAGTGAGTGAGGCACATGATATGATGGTCAGAGCAGTTATTTCTCAGTCCCAGGCGTCTTGTCAAGATTTTCAAGAGTTTAAAGATTCAAGATTTTCCAGCAAAAACTTTTCCAAAGATTTCCCCAATTTTTTTTAATTATTTGCTTGCAGCACATCAGCAAGCGTATAGGAGACATACATACAAAGTCTTTTTTGGCTACAAATCCATGCATCTTCCACAGGATTTCACACACATATCTTGTTCAGTCGATCCTCGAGCATGGCAGAACCCATACGATTCCTTTTGCATTGAGTATCTGCAGCTGCGCCTTGTGTCGCGGCACATTGGCTTCTCTTCAAAACACTTGTACAGTCGGTTCAGTTTGATTTTATCGAAAGTGCTTAAACCACTACTTTCAAAGAACTGAATTGCCCTCAAAATCGAATTGTTACTTTTTATCGACATTGTTCCCTCCGTAAACGGATAATGCATAATACTTTGGTAGTCATACGGTGTGAATAGCTCAGGAAGCCTGTGACTATCTGGAGAAATCGCGTAGTTTTCATCGCCGGTATGCACAGATACAAAATGGTCTCTGTCGTACCGGCTTTGTTCATGGTCGAAGCCAAGCGCGTGCATTAATTCATGTATCATTGTTATTTTATCACGTCCGCATCCATTCCACCACCCAAAGTCAAGTAACATGTCAGTTGTATCCCCAGGTATCCGTCCAAGCTGCGAAGAACATGCAGCACTGGGCGCCCCGGAGTTCTGTCGAATGAAAAGGAAGCCATCTTGCTTTTCCAAATCTTCAACCGTTTTGATATGAGCCGTGTTAGCCTTTATAAATCTGAAGCAGTTATTCTCTGATTTTAAGAGCTTTCTGCTGCACAAGTTTTATGCAAAAGCTAATTACCTTATACAACTGTGGCGTTCTATCTCTGCCATGGCTGGACGAATGTAGTCTTCGTGATATGGTTCAATAGCCTTTGTTTCGTGGTAGGGAACAAAAACTTCTGGGGTCATAACTATATCGTCTATCTCCACATCTGGAAACATGTACGTTAGAGATAGGATTCAGCAGCCCTTTGCAAGAAACGGAGAACAATAACTGTACCGTAAACAGACTTTCTTTCCCAGAGGATCAGTTTATAATCATCATCGCTGACATGAATCCCATGTCGTCTCTTTTTGGTTTTCGTGAGATTGCACAAAGGCCTGATCTAAGAGAAGCATAGTGCATGTTCATGAGCATCGTGTGTATTGCCATGGCTCAAAGTTCTACTCGATGTAAGAAATAAATCAATAAAATCAAAACAGTTGAAAAATTTCGCTGGACCCTCTGATTAGGTAGGTTCTGGACATGTACGTACTGGGAAGTTACTGTATTCGGACACCGCCGGGCGTCTATATGAGTGCCTGTTCTATGAGTGCCTGTCCTATAGCAGTCTTCAACTGTACCCTACTAATCTAGTTGCTCTCCTTCCACAGTACACGTAACAGGACGATGAATTCAAAATCGAGAAGACCCAGGTCCAATATGAAGTGAATTTGTTTGAGTAGCAAACACAAATGCAAGTAGCAATGCGAAATGTTTGGTCAGTCTGCAATCAAAACTTGTCCATTTGCCTCGAACATTTGACACTTGTATGCTCGACATCCTTGGAATCAGAGGGATGCAATTAATTGGTGGTGAAAGATTGAAAAGCGATATTATCCTCACGAAGAAGGAACCGACATAATCTTAAAAGGAACCTCCACGAAGTGTGTTCTTGAATCTGATATCGAGTTTGGTATCACATTAGCTCTGGGTGTGAAAAGTCCATAGCCAAAATCCTGGGTGCGTCTGGTCTACCGGTCAAGCGTGAGAGCGTCCGAAAAGGGGTCACTCGAATTTGAACGCTTTTCTAAGCAAACATGTACCTGAGTATCCGGACAAATGAGCGACTTTTTTCACACCTCGTGGAAGTTTCATGTGCCATAGTTACCTGGGGAGAGTCATCTCTACCTTGTGGTGCAAAAAGGATAAGGTGAAGGTCTCTGAAACGTAATAATGGGGGTTCGAATGACCTGTGGCACTTCTTTTTTGCGTTTTTGAGTTTTCCGATTTTTGGATAATTTGAAGCCTGGCGCAACCTTTTTGCTCATAGAAGCGGCGTCTCGCTAATTTTTCACGTCAAATAAAAAAAATTAAGCGGACTTGCGTTTTTTGGAAAAGAATGCAAAAAATAGGAGGGCAAGTGTCTAGAACCAGCGACCCCTACATTAAAAGGGTAACGACTTACCTGTTGCAGGCGCGTATCCAGGGGATTTCCAACGATGCTCGAGCAAGCCACGAAAGTCAAAACTTATCTATCCTTTAGCGTTATATATACCGTATTACCTCGTTTATATCCCTCCTCGAAAATATCCCCCCCCCCCCAATATAACACCCTCCTGGAGGCCGCTTGAACTTTTATATCCCACCCCACAAATGTAACCCCCGGGGGCTATATTTGAGACATGGCCTGGACTATACTTATACACTGCAGGATTGTCAAAAATAATATTTATGTGTCTGATCACTGATTTATCGCCGATCAATGTGACGAATTATCGATGATCAGTGATCAATTTGATCAAATATCTGACAAAATTCTGACTTTGGTGCTAATTTTTTGGATTTTTCCGCGGCCCAAAGCACATCGAGTTTTTGTATCCCACCTCTCGAAAATATCCCCCCCTCGAATATACAAGCCCCCTCCCGGAGGTCGATCGACATTTTATAACCACCGGGGATTATAACGAGGTAAGACGGTACTTATACACAGGCGAGCAACCCCAAAATCTCGGAGCAACTCCCGAGAAGAGAATCCTGGCTACGCCCCTGTGTTGCGCCACAGGAGATGATAAGATCAGCAGGTCGCTGGAGGCATATGAAACACCAGTAGTCCAGTCCGGATCCTGGTCCGTGATTCTTCGTCATGGCTCACTGTCAGCTGCAGAGACAGTGTGAGTGATCGGAAATCAGCAATTTCCTGGACGTGACTAGTAGTCTGACTGCTAGCACTTAGCAAACACAATTCTTATGTCACCATTAGCGGGAAATCTCGGCTGACTGACTGAAAAAGAGCAGACTACTCGGCTGGTCGAGTTCGGACATTGAATGAATCAAAGAGCAGCTCCCATGTGTCTTTCACAAGTCTATTTCCTGTGAGTTGGCATTTGGGAAAATGAATTATGTCTGATAGGTAGCATACATATAAAGAATGCATGAAGAGGCAGAGTTTTGTAGTTTGACCAGAACGTATAGATTTAAACACAACAGCGAAGGATTAAAGCATGGATATTATGAGCACGCACGTCCTGAGCATAAGGAAGCATAAGGAACAAGTTTGGCCTCTGGTACACCACTGGATATCGTCATCATCGGCGATCGCTTTCGCCACGTTTCAACATCGATTAAACCGCCAATCCACACATCAGATCACGAGTCAATATCATTCGAGATCATCAACAGCTGCCAGCAGCAAACGCTTCCGATCTGCGTACAGTTTGGTGCACACGAAACACCACCTGGAACGAAGTAAACAGCAAAATTGACTCAGAGCATTGCGTCAGCCTTGTCGAAAATGCGACCAATGTAAATGAGGGTTGTGATCGATTGTGGAAAGGATTACGAACGTCGTAACCGAAATGATCCCGCGTCGAAAACTCCGCCCAGCGAAGCAACATCCTTGGATAACACCGCATTTGATTCATTTGATCGAGTGCCGGGATTATGCGCATCGGGAAATGAGAACTGCGACAACCGATCAAATTCGACAGACGTGGCACACGTCGTTCGTTAATCTCCGTCGCCAAATCGACCAACATACCCGTATCGCAAAGCGAGAATATACGAAGAAATCGTTCGAAGAAGCAAGGACTCCTGCTGAGTTCTGGGCTGTTATGCGACGATTTCAACCGGCCGATAGATCGATATACCTGCGCTTATTGACGAATTCGGGAAAGTATACATCACACCTGGAGAAAAGGCAAAAGTCTTACAGTCCTCATTCTGCGCGAATTTCAACGATCACATCGACGACCCATATCATCCACCGCCGTCAGATCCGATCCGACTCAAATGATTAAGTGATCCGACTCAAGTGATTATGCTGACACCGTATTCTTCATACATCGTCAACTGATAACGCTTCGGCTACGCGGCGCACCCGGACTCGATGGTCTAACCGGAGTAAAATTGAGGAGTTAATTCATGAAATCGGTCCATGGAGGAAGGAATCTTACCAACGGCGTTCAAATCAGCGAAAGTTGTTCCGATCCCAAAGGAAATCGATCTTCGCCCAAACATCATCGGCCAATATCGCTATTACCAGTTATTATCAAAAGTCATGGAACCGCATGTGATACGCCTGCTCCAACGCCGATTTGACCTCGCCAAAACGCAGCACGGCTTTCGTCCACGACATTCGACGACGACTGCACTTGTCCTAGCGACTCAACAAATTCACGACTGGCTAAATGGTAATGATCGAGTGGTTGGTGGCGTCTTCTTCGATCTGCGGAAACCATTTGACCACGTATCGACCACCCGCCTTCTGCAAATTCTCGAACGTCGTCATGGCTTATCACCTAACTATAGGTGATAAGCCATGACGACGTCAAATACGATTTGAGCCAAACGAGTAACTTAGGTCACATAAGTTACACGTTTGGCTCAAATCGTATTTGACGAACGAACGCAATTCACATCAGTTGGAAACGTCTTCTTCTTCTTTCTTTTGTCCTTTATCTGACGTAGTTCGGCCTCGGTTGGAAACGTATCATGATCGACTGCTCCAGAAATATCTGGCGTGCCACAAGGCAGTTGTCTTAGTCCTTTTTTATTTGCGGTCTTTATTGATCCAATCATCAGCGATTTCTGCGATCGATTTCCGGACCTGTTTCTCCAGGCTTACGCGGATGATTTACTTCTGCTCGGCCCAGCAGCGAAAGCTATAGACGTACATAATTGTCTTCAACCGGCGATCGATTGGATTTAGCAACAAATCGACGAGCTGAAACTGGAACTGAATCCAGTGAAAATGGTGGGATGCATTTTCGAATTAGGAAATGCCTCCTGTCCGCCTCTTCCAAACATCAGCGGAATCAGGATCAAATTCGAAACGGACGTCCGCTATTTGGGCATAGTATTATCGAGCAACATGCGGTTTTCGTCGCACTGTCATCAATTAGCATCGAGTTGCCGTTGCATAATCGGAGCGTTCCGACGCAAGTTCGGTAAGTTTGCCGACTCCGTTCTCCGTACGGTGTATCTACAATGCGTATTACCTCGCCTTGATTATGGATGTACTGCTTGGTCGCCAAACAAATGCGTTCATCGCTATAAGAATTTGGTGGAAGATCTGGAACGTGTACAAAAACTGGCGGTCGTTCCATCACGAACAATTGACATGACGATTACAACACCTTATTGACGGCGGCGATTCTACCAAACCTCGAAGTTCGGCGGGATCAGATCAAATCGATTTGGTTGTACAAATTCGTCAACGGTATGGCCAACTACCCCGGAAATCATTCCGTTCTCGCAAGTTCGACCGGACGGCGAATTAGCCCACGGCTAAATGCCTAGTCATCAGCTTACGCAACGGCATCATCGTACGGACTCGTTCAAACAGTCCTTCGAACATTCGTCCATCGAACAAAGGAACCGTCTGCCCGCAGAAACTGTGTTCAATACCAAAAATTCGGCTGTTTCAAATGCTATGCCTTGAAAATTTGAAAATGTGATCTCATGACAGTAGTTTTATGTTCGCCTCCCATGTGATTCCTCTCTCGTTCTTTTTCTCCTTTGTTGTATGTATGCCTAGTGCTTTGTGCGCGCTGCACCGCTTCATGGACTGATAAGTCGGTTGGCGCAGAAATATATGCACAGACATAGGAAGTAACACAGCCGATGTCAATGTGTGATGCTCACGTATCGCATCGAGAGACTTGCACCACAGGACGGGGGTCACAGCGTTCTATCCAAGCAGCAGATGGTCATTTTGCTCGGAAAAGACTGAGTTGCGCTTGTGCAATGCAGAAGCATTGATTGATTTGAAGCTTTGGCCAGGACTTCATGAAACCCGGTACCAAATTCGAGAGTTTAATTCTGGGCTATAAGCTCCCTGTGTTGTCGGGGGGATTAAACTGATCTCGACTCGCGATGATGGGGAGTCAATAGGTCGGTCACTCTCGTCTCTCTTAAAATTAAATACCAGGTTTTTCCTGCGTACAAGCTGTCGAAATATCAACATTTATTAATTATTTCGATAATTTCTACGATAATCATGCTGCAAGAATGGAAAGTTGTCCTCACAAGAATCAATTCGCTAGCGGCAAGATAAACACACCTCAGGTCGAAGTATTGATTTCGTTGGTTGTGATAATTATGATTTCTTTTTATGAAAATTATGATTTCGTTCTTGGGGACTAGGTGGGGCAGGGAGATTATGACGGGGGGGCCCAAGTATTTTTTTTTTTGGTGAAATTTATGATTTCGTTGGATTGACGAAGACAAAATTGGGTTAGTCCATGCCTGACTGGGAACTCTCGATCGAAGGCTACGAAATTACTTACTGCAAAAAAAGGCGATGCTGAGTCCGAAAGTGACCAGTGTAGTTTTGTATTTCGGGTGCACTCCCGCCAAGTGTAATGAGCATGAGCATCCAGAGTCAGAGCTCCAGTTTTTTTACTTCGTTTTATAGGCCAGATGGCCAGATGCATATACCTCCACTCACCTGGGCAGTTTGTCTTGATAATTTGTAATGCAATGGGTAGGACGATGGTCTGTGAAATGGAATAATGCAGGTTCTAGTCCCTTTGGCACTTTCTTTTTGCGTGTTGTGTATTTGCGACTTTCGGAAAATGCAAAGTCTCGCGTCATCAAAGATGAGTCTCCTATTTTTTCCCCCTCGGACAAAAATTGAACCAGAAATTTTTTATCGGAGTTGCATTTGCAATTACAAAAAGTAAACAGATTTGCAGGGAAAGGGTCTGTTATGTATTGGGGATTTTCGTCCAGATACGAAGAGGAGGCAGAGAGCAAGATGAGACTCGACTGTTCGCTAGCTGGATTTTTACGGAACCAAACGTCATGGCATCTTCTGACTAAAACGGGCGTTACTCCAACGCAAAAAGCTTTTTCGTATGCAACTGGCTATAGTCTAGACAACATCGAATCGCCCACCAGATGCATATCCCTCAAGGTCTAGAACCAGCGACCCTTTGAGCCCAACGAGATACCTGTACGAGATACCTACAGAAGCTGTATCAGTCTGATCCAGGCCGCCAGTCCATCCAGCCGCCAGGTGATCTCAGTCAGAGATCACCTGGCGATCATCGGGTGAAAAGAGATCACCTGTGGCGCCAGGACGTACAAGAAAAATGAGAAGTTTGGGTCCCGCACTGGGTCCGACTCAGGATACTCAGGTTCATATAGTCTTGGCTGGAGTGCACCTGAAATGCAAACTTCGGTTGGTCACTTTCGGACACTCTCATGACTAACCACTTAGGGACATGTAGTAACTAGCTCTTAGCTACATTTTTACACCAAAACCGACCTCAGTTTCAGGATATCCCTTCACGAGCATTCCTTGTCAGCTTACAGGAGGGGTGAGGGAACAAAACAGAGGAAAGTATTATATCGATTGGTCGAAAGTTGAGATCTGCCCTCATGGATCTCACTGATCACTGCGGCGCCAATATTGGGTCTGATTCCTTTGCGGTCTCGACTCACGTTCAGCCCCTATCTGTTCAGCCTTCTCCAAGTTAGGCAAGTTACAAGGCAAGTTATATTGGGATTCAGATTACGTGTAAGCTTTGTTCATGGTCCCACTCAGATTGATTTGGAGTTCGCTCAATACCAGTTGCACAACCATGCGTGGAAAAGAGCAGTTCGAATTCGAATTGCCTTTATTAAACTCGCTGCTAACGATAAATCTTGGCAGAGGAGCCGACAAGGTAACTCAGTTGGTACAGTGTTCGACTTATATCGTTCGTCCTATTTTGATCGCTCGGGTTCAAACCTGAGTTACGCGAAGACGAATAGTGTAGTATATCTTCCCTGAGCCTTGCACATCAGTCGGTGGGGGACTCACCTCCATCGCCCA
>JAQGCW010000258.1:0-13611 GCA_034700065.1 Mesodorylaimus bastiani | reverse complement strand
TGTGATCAGGTCGTCCGAGTGGGATGTTGAAGAGGAAGACGCCGACCGGGTCCTACGGGGAGCGGTTGCCTCGCAGACCAATTGCACGCGCAGGGAACGGATCTACCCAACCGAGTGGACGCGCTTGATGTCGTTAGCTTTATTCCGCAATAAACCAACACACACAAGCATCCACTACCAACAAATACACACGCGGGCTCGCAACGGACGACTACCTTCGAGGGTAGTTCCAGGGATCAACTGACTTCGTTTTCCAGAGAGAAGAGATGAACGAAGGCGGCCCGGAGGAGGAGAACGAGAAAACCAGAAACAGATCTCTTCTCAGCTGACTAGGCTCGGTTCAGGGCAGAGCCTAAACCTCGCCTGACGATGTCTCTACCGAAGTAGAAAGGAGAGAGACACGGGGGTCACACTCCTCCCATCGCCAGCTTCAAGCATGTCCTCATGCTAGTGAGTACAAGCAAGAAGCTCGTGAGACTGCAGTCAAGTGCGGTCTCCGTCAGCATTCATATGTAAACTCCTGGGCGGCGATGAAAGATCCTAGACGAGCGAGTAGAACACCAAAAAAATGATGAGAGAAAGAAAAAATGAAAAACAAGAACAACATTAATGGCATTGTTACTAGAAACACGCTGCAGTGATTAACTTACATATGACTTAAATAAGCTTATAAAGAACTCACCAGTATACGCAAAGTATCAAAAATGGAAAGTAGGTCAACAATGGTCCGCACACACACAAAAATTACCCTTGGTCGCCAGATTTGCCATTGGTCGTCCAGTCTCATGTCACGCCAACCGAACCACAGAGCAAAACCGGAGGATTGACCACACGCGAAATAAAGCACCATACCAAGACGAAGATTTGAAAACGTGAAGATCAATCCGAACGAAGAGAAATACCGATAGAAATAACGATAGAGGAAGTGGATCAAGCCACCCTCTGGCAATTGTAATAGAAATAAAGTACCACTGCTATCAGCTAGTTGACGAGACTCAACGCGTGATGAAAAGAAATGACGATATTCATCGATTGCTACTCGAGGCCGAAGAAGAACTCGAGTGCCGCGGCGATCGCGAGTGACCACGATCCGCGTAGCGATCATAAGCATGCGAACGATTAGACGAAGCCGAATGTCCAGTTGATGCTCCACCACGAGGCGGCGAGGAGGACGGCTCACGTCGGGGCATGTCACGGTGCCTGTTGCGGTAATATTTCGGAGGCAAATACGGCGAACGATCGTGATCTCGACCGCGAACCGATTGATGGCGACCACGGGTCACATCCTTTCGGTATTGCGACTGGCGCGATTCGCGGCGGTCCCGATCCCAAAGCGGAGTTCGCTGATACGAACGAGGATGGTGAGCCGGCGGGGGCATCGAGGCACCCGGGACACTCGTATCCATTGGCGTTGCTTGAGGAGACGATGGAGAAGAAGGCTGATCGTCGCTGGAAGTTTCGATAATTGGCATGACCACATGCTGATAGGAGCCGGCAGGCAACTTGGCGAACGGGCAATAGGTCGGCACCTGCGAATTGGCATAGCGGATCGCCTCGTATAAATTACGAGGAAGCACAATAGATTCGCCAATGCCGATCGGTTGTTGATTACCATCGCGAATAGAAAGCGAATAGAAAATACTATCCGTCGCATCCCGAGGACCAATGTAGACGTTTGCTCGATACTTGAAAAACACCGAGGCCATACTGAACATCGGGGCATTCCCACGAATGAACGCGTCCGAGATGGTGCCGTCCAAATTCCTCCGAGGACACGTGATAGTCACATCACGGTAATCCAACTCCGTCTCAGGTCGAGCCTTCCGCGATTGACCGAGCATCTTGTAAAGATCGGTTGACGACAATTCGATCAAAACGGCACATAGGCCATCGGCGGATGGATAGAACGAGTAACCGTTAATCAGGCGCGTGAACTCCGATCGAGTCGGGACAAGCATGCTCTGCGAAACGAATGCGACAAAATCGATAGCAGCCCGCGTCAAATCGCCGATATGATGAGCCGGAATCAATTTGATCATGCTCAAAATGAGCATATGAAATAAGCCAATGAAGTCGGCGGCCAAAGCGGACAGGAGCCGCGGCGCACGGGCGATAATCGACGATCGGAGGGCGTGAGACAATACGTCGCAGAACTGGAGCTTCCAATGCGACAGACACCATTCGTAGATTGATCCCGCCGGGATGTCGAAACTGCGAAGCGGTCGACCACGTAAGTAGATATTCGGCGTCGGGACCAATCGCTCCGAGATCGGAATGGCGTCCGATTCGAACGAGGTTTGAACCAGCGGTAACAAATCATCGATCGGAAAACCCGGCGTGACCAAGCAGAATGCGTCGAATAGCAACATTGGTTCTCCCCGCAGCAACGGAGGAACATCACCGAGCTTGGAGACTCCATCCGCGGATAACGTATTGACAACTTCCACCGAGCCATACTCGTCGTCGAACTTGCCGAGATAAGATTCTCTAGCACGCTTCAAAATATTGACGAAGGCATCCGTCAGTCGCTCGATACGAAATCCCGTCGGGCTCACTGAATAATGGCGCGAATTCAAGCGGCCAGCCAAGACGGCCTGGCTCGGCTTCGCGTGCTGCTGCGGCGCGGGCGGGCGATCCAACTTCTCCACGAAGATACCACCACCCACGTCGATGTAATTCAGCGGGATCGGCAATTCGTCGTCCGAGGTCGGTACTGGGACGCCAGGCGGCATCAAGGCAGCCGACACGATCGACTGGCGCGACGATTTCGGGATTGTGTTTGGTTGCAAAGCAACCTGCGCGTCCAATTGCGATTTCTCCGATTTCAACAATGCCAAATTCTGTTCCAGGACGAGAATTCGTTGCAAATTTTCGATCTGACGTTGAGTCACCGGTTGAACTTCGTGCGGCGCGTAAGCCAAATCCAGGAATGGTAGAACGCAATCCGCACGATCGCACGCATTACAAATCGATGAAATATCGATCGGGGAGTCCGATAAGCCCACGTCCACAACGCTCGTCGGCATAGGGACCTCGTTGATCGCTTTATGATGATGACGGAGAAACAAGGCGGGGGGCGAATGAATATTGTAAGCCCACGTCGGAAGAATGCCAGCTGTGACGATGGTCAAATCGGTCATCATCATGACCCGCTCGGTCGCGAATTCGTCGAGCTGATCGATTGCAATAGGGTCGGTCGGAAAGAATAGATCGATCCACGTTGTCAAATCGTTCAAATGGCCGCACGGTGGTCGTTGGAAATGCTTACCGAGAATGGCAGCGAGGCCAATACCGGAACCCAGCAACTCGCGCGGAACGCCCCAAACGTCGGCAAGGAACGAAGCATTGATCACGATTTCGGTGCGAGATATCAATGTATGGCATACCCGGATCAAGCCGGTGCGATCGACGAAGACTTTCCCGATGGAAGGATCCATCATGAGGCATAACAACGGGAAACGCCAACATTTGCTTTCGGTCGTTTTGATCACCACGACATCTCCGCATTGGTTCGCGATAGCGATTCTTTCAGCGAGATGGATTCCACCACCACCCGTAATGTCCATGAGACGGGCGGTGGCAAGAGCGCACTTAGCGATCTCGGTGTGCGGAGCGCGTCGTGCGATGAATTCTTTCTCGATATCGCTGTGATCCATAATCGACGATGAATCGGATGCGGATTTCAAGTGCAAACCGGTCATGCAATCCGCGATCGTGTCGTCTTCTTGTTTCGTGCGTAACTCCTCGGCTTCCTCGGCCGCCAATCCAACGCGAATATCGCCCTGGGTGATAGAATGCCAGAAATTTAGCAGCTTATCGGGCAGCAGGCGGGTCGCCGGGGTGTCCGGCCCAACGGAGTAAATGAATAGTGTGTTCAACGAACGCTCCGGATCGGCGATGGATTTCAACGAATTGAATGTGTCGGAGGCCGACGTGTTGGCATCGACGATCGTGCAGCGCTTTCCCGGTTGCAACGGATGACGGGACAAATTTCGACGGAAATGAGCGGAGGACTGAAGTCGAACCAAATGTCCGGGCAACGTCGGGACCAGTTGAGCCGTCTTGTCTTCGAATTTCAATTCCATCTCTCGTTTGTAGCGATCGATGGCCGGCAACGTATCCAAAAGGGCGTGATCCCATCGGATTTTACTTTCGAATGGCAAGCGAGCGCAACGGGCATTGTATTCGGCCAGGGCAACGAGTGAACGACGTTCCAACGTCGGAGGAATGGCGGAGATCGATCTAGTCGATTCCGATGTGAATTTACGCAACGATTCCAGCTCGGCTTCGGCCGTACTAATACGAACGTCGAGCGATGTATCGGCCATCGTAGATGAAATTCCAGAGAGAATCTAATAAGTTCTGAGAAATTTCGACTCAAGAAACGAAGCGATGAGCCTGATCAGAAGTTTCAAGAGACTGAAATTCTGCTATCCGGCGATTCAATAAATCAAGAAAATGAGAATAACAATAAAAATAAAATAATCCGATTGTAAGAGAAATTCCGAAAGGCGAAAAGAGAGAACCGTCTGAAAGGAAAGAAAGTTAATAAGATCAAGTCGGAGAAAGGAGTCAACCAGCCAAGATAGGTAGCGAAAACCGGTTTGTAAAATGTTGAAACGGAGTGAAGTAAGACTGACGAACCATCAGAGTGCATAAATGCGATATGCAAATTTTTGTCTAGTAGGATTTAAGCAGCGGGAATTTCAAAATGTTGGTGCTGCGAGAGGCACTCTGGGGTTCTCACGCTTCTAGCTCGGCTGATTCCGAAGAAACAGGAGCTCCATGCGACTGGAATTCCTTCCAAATGACTTCCGCTTGTCTTACTGCTTCTCGGAGAGCGGTCTTCTTACGCGCATGGTTGTTTTTGAAAAAACTATTGCGCGAAATTTGGAGTTTGTAATCGTCGATCGTAGATGAGAATTCCTTAAGAGCTGATTCTGGGAGGAAGGCTTGGTTCTTGTTATCGTTGATGAATGCGACTCGGTAGATTTCAGTCATATCAGCGCGAGCTTGCGCTTGCTGATAACATTCTTTCCAACTGATATCGTCTTCGAGGGAGTCATCGGGCAATCGTGGACGAATGATCGCCGGCCACCAGGGGTAGCCGATGACTTTTGCAAACACCAGGTTACCGGCCTTGAAACGCCCATGGTATTCGAGCGCATCCACGTTGGATGAATCCATGACCACGGGGTGTTCTGGTGGATCTTCTTCTTCGACCACCCGATTGCGTTCCAACCCCTCGGCAGATTCCGAAGTCTTTGTGAGCAACCGAGCGTTCCAACGTTCGAGAGGGCGTGTAGAGTCGTTGAGATCGCGCATAATGACGCCAGATTCGCCTAGGATTTTGATGACTTCGTACGGGCCAAGCCAATGAAGACTCAGCTTTCTTGATAGACCTTGTTCGAAATGGTAGTTCGGCTTGCGAACCCAATCGCCTACCTTGAGAGAAAGAGGCCGGGCGAATCGATCATGTTGAATCTTCTGCCGCAAATGCGCCAGAGCCAAACTCTCCGAGACGCGGGAATCGATAGAAGCCATCCTCGCACGAAGTTGGTCAACGTATTGCGTACCTTCGACGAAAGACGTTCGCGGACGATGGAAAACCGTGTCAAGGGCGACCGGAGGGTCGCGACCATGTGACATCAGGTACGGAGACACCCCGGTAGAGGAGTGCGGTGTGTGTCGATAGTGCATCATTATCAGCTGCAATCGATTATCCCAATCCTTCTGAGAGGGATGGACGTAGCATGCCATAGAGAAACCGATCAATTTGTTCAGGATTTCCACGTTGCCATTCGCTGCGGGGTGGTACGGACTGGTGCTCGCCTTCTTGACGCCGATTTCCTCCAGCAGACGGCGAATGAGACGAGAGAGAAAATTGGACCCACGGTCGCTGAGAAGGATTTTCGGAAAACCGTGGCGAGTCATCCATCCGTCGACAAGGAGACGAGCGATGCGAGAAGCCTTTTGGTCCGGGACGGCGTAAGCTTCGGCCCATTTGGTGAATATGCACATAATCACCACGACATACTTATTTCCATGATCGGAAACTGGGAATGGTCCCTGTACATCAATGGCGACTGTTTCGAAAGGGGCTGTACGCTTGATGGTTTCCAACGGCGGTCGTTCGTAGCGTTTTGGTTGTTTGAAACGGGCACATGTACGGCACTCGGAGGCCCAGAGCCGAAGGTCTTTCCGCATTGTCACCCAGAAATACTTGATGCGTAATGCTGAGAACATCCGGTCAAAACCAGGGTGATTCGAATCCTTGTGGGCAACATCGAAGATGAACTGTCTGAGTTCTGTTGGGATGACGACGCGATCATGAACGAAGGAGCCTTCGATGAGTTTGGATGAGTGGGACCACCGATGCATCAGGATACCATCTTCATCCAGGAGATAATCTTGCGCGACCTTCGCAATTCGTGTCGAGCATTGTTCACCTTCGAGACACATGATGATTCGGGACAACTCGTCTTCTGCCCGTTGCATACGCTTCAATATCAAGCGAGACGGAGCATCGGGGAATGTCTCCGCCGCTAGAGCAGATGTGTTGATATCATTGTCGGTCACCTCGACTTGGAGATTTGGATCGAGTTCGTCGATGAGCTCGAGGTCATCATCGAGGTCTTCCGAGTCAGAGAGATTATGGTCGGGTTGTGTGGACAATTCCAAAGAGGCGTCCATATTCGATGTAGGAACGACATCGGTTTTCAAAACAGCGATCTCGGTTTGGTCTGCTTGTGTTATTGCTTCGAGCATGTCGGCCGTGGAATCCTCTTCGGCGATGGTGTAAAGTGACGCATTGCGAGACAGCTCGCAGAAGTCCTCGAAGAAGTCGGCCGATGGTGCACCGGGCATGAACTCGGTTGTGCTCTTTGCATACGAAACAGGTAAAACGACGTCCG
This sequence comes from Mesodorylaimus bastiani, assembly GCA_034700065.1. Taxonomy (NCBI): domain Eukaryota; kingdom Metazoa; phylum Nematoda; class Enoplea; order Dorylaimida; family Dorylaimidae; genus Mesodorylaimus; species Mesodorylaimus bastiani. The sequence goes on along the minus strand of JAQGCW010000258.1, from coordinate 6,697 downwards.
AACAAGCCGACTCGAAAGACTCGTTGCACGATCGGAAGTCGTCGTCCTCTCCTCCCGTCGCCAGAAGGACAGGTGGGGGGGACGGATCGATTTTTGCGTAGAGGTCAGCTAGTACTATCGCTGAGCAGCGGAGGCACCGCGGCTTAGGCGATAGAGCGGCGAATAAAGTAATATCGGCAGATGGCATGCGTGAGAGTGCGTCTGCCGCTTTGTTTTCGCATCCTTTTGTGTGAGTGATGGTAAACGAAAAGTCTTGGAGTTTCATAAGCCACTTGCCACGACGGCCATCGAGGTCTTTTTCCTTGTACCAATATAGCAATTGCTTGTGATCTGTAAACACTTCAAAGCCACGACCGTATAAATGATGGCGAAAGTACTTGATTGCCCAGAAGATGGCGAGACATTCTCGATCGATAGCGGGATATCGCTTTTCGGTTGCTGTAAGTGATCGTGATGCATAGCCGATCGGCCATGGCTTATTTGGTTTTGAAGGATCATATTGCTGAAGAATGGCACCGATAGCGAAGTCGCTGGCATCCGTCGTGAGGCGAAACGGCTTTGAGAAATCGACAAATCGAAGAACTGGGTGGGATACCAGAGTGTCCCGTATGTCGATGAATTCTGCACCGTGAATGTCTTCTTTCCAAACCCATGGCGTATCCTTGCGGAGTAAATCACGCAAGTAACGAGTACGTTTCGAGAAGCCTTCGATGAACGATCGATAATAGCTCGCTAGCCCTAAGAAATGGTGAAGTTGGGCGACGTTTGTTGGGACTGGGAAGTCTTTGACGATGTTGCGTTTCTCCTCCGTGGGGGCAACACCCTCGGCGCTGATACAGTGGCCGAGGTATTGTACTTTGTCCTGAGCGATCATGGATTTGGAGGGTTCCAGTTTCAGGTGCGCCTCGCGCAATCGGCTGAACACTTGTTGCAAATGCACCAAATGCTCGTCGTGGGATTTGCTGAAGACAATAATATCGTCAAGATAGCATAAGACGTACATGAACAATAGACCGGATAAGGCCAGTTGAAGACAACGTTGGAACTCCGCCGGTGCATTACACAAGCCGAAGCTCATATTGACATGCTCAAATAGACCTTCGTCGCAAATGAATGCCGTCTTCTCAGCGGTTCTTTCGTCCAACGGAATCTGGCTGTATCCTGAGGTCATATCGAATACCGAGAATACGGTCGATCCACGGAGAGAGTCGAGGAGCTCATGGATGTTCGGAAGAGTAAACGCATCTTTTTTAGTCAAGTTGTTGAGTTGGCGGTAGTCGATGCACATTCGCCAGTCACCATTTTTCTTCTTCACGAGTACTATGGGTGCGGCCCATGGACTTCGGGAAGGTCGGATCCAGCCGAGTCTTAGCGACTTTGCGACTTCTTCTTTCACGATTGCTTTCTTGACTTCATCCGTACGACGGGGCCGGGACATGATCGGACGGGCGTCACCGGTATCGATGTAAAGACGAGCTAGGTGTGTACCTCCGATCTCAGATTTATCGACGGCGAAACAGTCGGAAGCTTCTCGGATGCAATCTCGGAATTTTTTCTTCATTTCCTCGGGCATCCCATCGTGGCCAATTGTGAGTTTGGAAAAGAGCTTGTTGAGCCGTTTCGGATCAGATTTATCGATTTCGATCTCACGAGGCCATTCCGGTTCTGGATATTTTGTTTTTCCATCGATGAGTTCTACTTCAGGATCGATAGACCAGAAGGAGTTTGGTGGCATATCTTTTGAAAATTCATTTGCATGAGCATTGCTGCCGACCTTCACTCTAAATGAGGAAGGGGCACCGGAGGAGCCTTGAAATGGATTGTTGATTTCCCAATGATCCATAGGATCAATAGCGGGATGCGCGACTTGTTGGACAGTAAAAGTTTGGGGTTCGGAGACAACTCCGAGCTTCATATTCCGTCGAATAAATTTGGGAGAGGCAGCAAGATTGATTATTGGGACAGTGCAGAGGCCAGTGTCGTCTGATTTGAGAACGAGGCGGGGCATGGCAAGCTTGACATCGTTCAATCGTGGTTCAAATAGGACTGTCCGATCCCGAAATTTAATCGGAAGTCGCATCTGAATGAATGAATGCTGCCACGCCCCGATCCGAAAATGTGAGGCAGTTCGCGTTTGAGCATCATTAGTCGATGAGGGGGTCCGAAAGATTGGGATTTTGACATCACGAAGATCGCCTTTGGTGTATTGGATGATACCTTCCGCTGAGTTGAGTAAATACTTATAACGCCGGAAATTGAAATCTTCGCCAAGTAGAATCGTGTATTGACCTTTTTCTGAAACGTGCAATGGCACATCTCGAGCGATCTTTCCACCCACGTGCAAATCCAGGCGAATGATACCCAAGAGAGGCATCAAGTTACCATCTCCATCCTTACAGTGATCATAGATCGCTGGTTCCAGATGAAGACGGCGATACTTGCGCTGGTAGATCTGCTTGAGAAATTTTTCGGAAACCAGAGATATGCTAGAACCACTGTCGACATAAGCACGAGTAATAAAATTATCGATTTTGACCTCGATCATTGGAATGGGGACACCTCCGGGGTCCAGAGAGGCAGATCCCGGAGAGTCAGAGGACTGATGCTTCATCATAAATGGTGCTCTTGAAGCTTTCGTACGATACACAGGCGTTTCGAGCAGTGGGATAAAATGACAATTACAAATACCGTCGGGATGAGGAGTTGGCGGTTCAGGTTCGGAGACACAGAGTGTTTTCCGCCTTGAACCGCCACCCACTAGTTTTTTGGAGCCGTTGACTTTGGTTGGGGCGGATTCGATGAACCCGAATCTCGTCGTTCGTTGTGGGGAGGCCGATCTCGTTGAATTCGCTTCTCGACAGGACATTCAATCGAGTTGTGTGATTTACTGTTGCAAAATCGACAGGGGCTAGGGCATTCTCGAGCAAAGTGACCAGTGCCTTTGCAATTATAGCACGTATTGTCCCGCGCGCCGAAAGAGTCGTTACGTTGACGAGAATATGATCGTTGGTTGGGCGAGACCGATCGTTGTCGGTTCTGATCGCCGGGGATGTACCGTTGCCGCTCGTCCGGGCGACGATTCGGTGATTGTGAGGATCGAGGTTGCTGAACTAAGTTACTGTCCCGAGTTTGGTGACGGGAATCGGATCGATTGGAATCCGATCGGCGGTATGAGTCATCCGATCCCCGGTGAACAGTGCCTTGCGGGCGGAAACTACCACGGGATAAACCACGGGAGCGATCACCACCTCGCTGTGATGAGGGGGAGAATTGTCCGGGCCTACCTGATCCCGACTGCCACATGCATTGCGGTTCGGAGTCATCGTGGTTTTCTTAGTCGTTGTTGGAGTTATCATCGTGTGGGTCTTTGTCGAGGTCAGCTTGCTCGCAAGTGTGATCTCGTCGGGAGCTTGTGAGGAGCGTCTTTGGTAATTCTTTTGAGGACGACTCTGTTTTGGAGGTTGATGGTTCAGTTCTGGCTATCGGACAGCCGGCCAGGTAGGTTTCATATTCGCTCGCGATCTTGACCACATCTCGGAGGACCAGGGGGTCGACTCCGATCATTCGTTCTTCGACTTTCTGGCGGAGTGGTTGTACTAGGCCTTTCATAAACTGATGCACCAAATCCGATTCGCGTTCGGTCAAAGGCCGATTAGGATACAAGAGCGAGGAAAGATCTCGCAACCTTTCGAGGAACTTGACAACTTTTTCGTCGGCCTTCTGTACGCATTGATCGAACTTGCGCTTGCGTTCCGTCAAAGATAGTTCTCGATCGTAGATCTCAGACATAGCCTGAACGGCGTTTGCGTATGTAGTTTTTTGTTCGTCCGAGAGATGGGAGTACGAGATAGCAGCGGTGTCGTGCATGCAGCTGGCAAAATAAATCAGTTTGGTGGGGTCATCGGCGGCGGTTAGCGAAGTTTCGAACTGGCGAAGCCAGACTCGAAACTCGCCGTCCATCCCGCCCGTGAATGGGCGAGGGGGACTGAGACGTGGCAAGGGGATATCCGGTTGCCTTCGTCGATTGCCGTGATGATCCGAATGGTACGAATGAGTCGAAGCAGTGCTGTTGCGTCTGCTGCGATTATAATTGTTATGGTCCGGTTGATCTCGACGGTTTCCGTGGTGGTCGGGTCCGTTGTCGGATCCGCGGTCGGACGGAGGTCCACCACCACCACCAGCGGCGTACATTTGCACCCGTTCTGCAGGCACCGGGAGAGGTGTCTGCGGGTGGGCCATTTCTACAGGAAGCTGATGCGTTTGCTGACGTGGTCGCTGATGCGCCGTGTATTGCATTTGGGGTGGCATTGGCGCTTGTGGTGGAGCTTGGAAAGCGGATTGTTGCCATGGTACGTGTGATGCAGGTGCCAACTGCTGATATGGTGGGGGAGGCACGAAAAGCACTGATTGTTGCTGCTGCGAATTCACTTGACCTTGTGACCACCCTTGCATCCCCGGTGGTGCATTCAACGGTTGATACATAGGTGGTGCCCAGATCGGCGACATATTGTTAAACGCAGTCGATGGATGTGCCACAGATGGCGCGATTGGTGTGAGATTCACATCCGGAGCAAAAGGAATGTGCGAAGATGCACGCGAATTCTGTTGACGCACTGGGGGTCGAGGTTCTGCGATTTGCGCATTCATTTGTGCGCCCGAGGTGGGGCTTCGCATGGCCAATCGAAGATCTTGAAGCTGTTGCCGAATTTGATGATCGGGCCCTGCGGCACCTTGGGCTCGCGACAAATGTGGTTGTTGCTGAGAAACGATGCTTGGGTATCCGGCCGTCGCTCGATTCGGACTTCGGAATTGTTGTGCGTCTCCTGGTGTCATGATAACAGGAGGCACCGTGGAACGTGTCCAACGCATCCATGCAGCTTCGAGCGGGTCCCACATGAACGGTATCTCAGGCCTTTGGACCCCCAATGGAAGGTATTGGGCGCATCGATTGATAGTAAGACGTCCGTGTCGGGCGAAATACTCGTATGCAGCAATTTCGAACTGATTCATATCGGGTAATGTCAGGTCAACCTCGCGGACATCCGCACCGGGCGGGATATTCGTGCGCAAAATATGGTAGATGACGGTGTAGAGGGCCAGTTCCCGATACATGACGATAAGACGATCGCGATCCAATAACGGCCGATAACGTTCCGGTTGCCAGATTCCCAACCATCCAGATCGAAGCGCAATGGCTTCCAAATCGGCCTGCGATTGGGCATCGACGATATTGGCGAGTGTGATTGGGAATTGTAACGGGTCTATGCCAGCGAACATGCCTTGGCCTTGCATCGAGTGCAAAGGGGCTTGCCGTTGAGGAAAAGCGTCGGCTTGTGGGCGTCCGACGATCGGGACTGGCGGGTGATTGGGAATCACGTGTGTGCCTGCTGAGGCGGCTCGAGAGGGATTCACGGGAGAGCCATCGATTTGCTGTAAAGCGAGCATTCGTCGCAGATCTTGAGTAGCAGCGGCAGCGGCTTGTGCGCTTTGAGGTCCGGGTGGCATTCGCATGAGTCGATCGAAAAACGAGTCATCGCGTAGAGCGCGAGATTCGTTATTGATGGAATTCCTTTCGTTGCCACTTCCGCGTTCGGATCTGCTGATCGGGCTGTTTCGGGCGGCCTGGCTAGAAGCCGGCTGCCGTTGTGAGGTACCTGTCGAGGCAGGACCCGCCGCTGGTGCCAAATAAACCGGAGGCGGCAATTGTAGGGAGGAATTGACGAGTGGAGCTACGAGAGCAGCGTGTTGATTTCGTGTGAGCATGCCTGGCATGTTGAATGCTCCGGCCAAAACGTTTCGTTGATCCATTCCATGACTAATACGATTTCGTTGAATGGGATTTCCGGAGTTCGGATGATTTTGTCGATTGACATTTTGATGATCCACAGCATTCTGGTTCGAGCCAGCTTGTGGATTGTTGACATTTGGTTGATTGGAGGCATTCTGGTTCAAGCCAGATCGCAAATTCGAACGGGATGGATGTTGACGATCCATATCCGGGTAACGATCAATTAGAACGAGGAAAAAAAGAAAAGAAATAAACGTGATACTCAGACGCAATAGACCAGACTGAACTGAGGTAAATAAAGAGCAGAGAGAAAAAAAAACGAGAAAAAAAACCGAAATAGAGAGAATAGATGCTACGTAGCCATCAAAATACAAAAAAGGAAGAAAGAAAAAAAAATAATATCGTTCACGATAGGTCTTACCATGCGTCCTGCCACGCGTGTCGTCTTTGCAGTCCGGGAATCACTAACCGGAGGTTGAGTGTCCGTGACGCCAATGTGATCAGGTCGTCCGAGTGGGATGTTGAAGAGGAAGACGCCGACCGGGTCCTACGGGGAGCGGTTGCCTCGCAGACCAATTGCACGCGCAGGGAACGGATCTACCCAACCGAGTGGACGCGCTTGATGTCGTTAGCTTTATTCCGCAATAAACCAACACACACAAGCATCCACTACCAACAAATACACACGCGGGCTCGCAACGGACGACTACCTTCGAGGGTAGTTCCAGGGATCAACTGACTTCGTTTTCCAGAGAGAAGAGATGAACGAAGGCGGCCCGGAGGAGGAGAACGAGAAAACCAGAAACAGATCTCTTCTCAGCTGACTAGGCTCGGTTCAGGGCAGAGCCTAAACCTCGCCTGACGATGTCTCTACCGAAGTAGAAAGGAGAGAGACACGGGGGTCACACT
>JAQGCW010000257.1:0-13616 GCA_034700065.1 Mesodorylaimus bastiani | reverse complement strand
ACACCTCGGTGTGGGAAGTCGGTTCCTTGTTTGTCGCGGGATTCATGACGCGAGGATGAATCGTTTCTGTCCAAGGTTAGGATTAGCTCATCACTGCTTCAGAACTCCTGTCACTAAATTTTGTGCTGCGTACTTGGCTTTCGAACGACCGGCCGACTAAAACGGTGCGATTAGATAGCGCGAAATTGAGGTCTGGTGCACATACGCGGTCGAGCACTTTCGTCACAGGTATTATTTAAAGTATGCAGGCTATACGCTCTGCACTTTCATAAAACATGCAAAGCAATTTAGCGACTTTCATTAAAATGCATTTGCGCGAGTTTTGGAGAATGCAATGTCCGAATATGTTTGCGCCTCGACGTTGACAAGGAATTTGAAAAGGATCCATTTGCATATCGAATACATAACCAAACTTGTGCCTTACATCAGACCAAATCAGGACAAACGCAGCACAGGACAAGCACAGGACAAACGCAGTAGTTCGACCATTATGTGTGCGTTTTGGGAGTTCCACATGTAAGAATGGTAAGCGGTGCCTTGTGTGCTTCGATAGTTTCATCGTGTTATCTCTCTTTGTTAGCCTCTGTTTAGCTCTCGTCTCTTAGAGATAGCGCTCATACCTGACAATCAGTTCGTCGAATTAAAACGCCCTTCCGCACACACATTCCTCGATTCTATTTGCTAAACAAACATAATTCATCGGCGTGCATACGGTTAGAATGATAAGCGGCTGGGAGATACTAAATTGCGTAAGCCGTGGATGCGCAAATATGCGGACAGATTGTGTCATTTTTGACAAGCGCTAATCGTTCGCCGGGGCGGAATATTCCTTCCTGAAATTAGTCCAAGCACACGTGCACAGTAGTGTCACAAATAACTGTCGAGAATTCCTCAAATTCATCTCAATGAACAAAATCGTTATTTACGCAACTCTCCTCGCTTGCTTCGTATTTGGAGCGATACGGGTAAGTAGAGAATCGAATTTGGATCATTTCGTTAATTTCTCAATTTTTAATTGCCGCACGAGATTTGCAGGACGCGGGTGCGTACGACGGCCCTGTATTCCGGTGCAGTGGAGACGTCGAATTCCTGATCGATCAATCACAGAGCGAAGAAACCTATAATGAATTCGTAAGTTTTAAAAGCATACCGAAGTTCGGTCTTTTATCCCAGTAAATTCAACCCACGTATTTTATGTTACGAGCGCCATTGGGAATCGGTTTTCTCACTTTATTTGCGGGGTGGATACCTCCTGCAGATATCAGCACCCCTTTCCTATTTTCCGACTGGGGAGTTGAAAGGTTATGAGGCGACCCACTAGGGGTACAAGTTACCGACCTCCAATTTCTCCGGGGATTGAGGGTGATCACCCACGGCCGGTTGTGAAAGGCCCAGGGAGCTGTTTTACCAAACAACTCCACCGATCACTGTGTTGAACCTCGAACCGGCCGAACTCAATCGAATGAGATATCGCTAGGCCACCTTGGCCGCAAGAGCTCTCGCTTATTATCTTCAATCTTCTCTCAGGAATCTTATCAAAATGAGATCTTCAAATTCTGAAGTTAAAATTTTTGTGTGCACTAGCCCTTTAAAGGGAACTGCAGCCAAAAATGTCAATCGCTGAATTTGAAGATCACCTTCCGAAAGGTCTTTTAACATGGCGATGTCCATGCCAAAACTCCTGCTGCGTTAGCTAGCTAACATTTTCCGAATTTCCCGCCAAGGCATACTGTAGCCACGGGAATGTTAGGTTCCGCCGCTGCCTATAACAAGTCGAGCTCACTACGCGGCGTCTGCAATCTGCGCGAAAGGCAAATCTTATTGAAATTGAAATCAAATCTTATATAAATTATTGAAATTTTTGGCTGCAGTTGCCCTTTAACATAAGCAAAAATAGACAACCAATTGGGGCATGAATCAATCATATGACATCAATATTTGATTGATCATACTCTAAATCGAATTCATTATCATAATTGCTCCATTGATGCACACTGATGAATTAGGTAGACTTTTTCACTTGTAATAACCCTCAGTGCTCAAAGTAGGGGATTGATCAGACATACATTGATCGTGTGCTGTTGAGATCTGATTGTTGCCAAATGGTTGCAGACCTCATTTATTCGTATCGTTTTCCGCTGATCTCGCCTGCATGTCATGAGCAAACCTCACTAATCAATTTTTTTTACTTGTTAATTAAAGGTCTGAATTTTTTATGCATTTTCTGAATTTTTTTTACATTTACGATTAGAGGATTCCAGTTTTCGAATCTATCCACCTATCCATTTACTGCATGCAACACCCGCAGGTGTCCCTTCCTGCAGACTGTCACGCACAGGGGGTCTTGAGTCGACAAAGAAACCTGCTTTCGTGTTATTTTATCGCTGTTGCAGACGGAACCATTCCTGGCCAGCTTGACCGATTACTTTGGCGTATCGGTGAATAAAACACACGAGGCCGCGGTCTACTTTTGCGATAACACATACAATGGAACAGAAGTCGTATTCAACTTTCGGACCAATCAAGATTCGGACTTCGTGAAAAACTTGCTCGAAACTCCAGCATCTTCAAATTGTATGATTAATTGGCGAGGCATAGAACTGTAAGTCTTTCCTTATCTCGGTCAGAATATTCTGTAGTGAGATATCTTAACGTTGCAGCGGGCTAAACTTAACCGCCTACTATGTGTTCACAACGGACTACAACATGAGACCGATGCAGGAGTTTGATTACTCTCGCATACTCATCATTTTGACGACTGGTCCAGGGTAAGTGTTCGGATCAAATGGTTTGGATTAATATTACAGGCGGTAATTTCAGGGCGGACAATCCGGACTATATTACAATGGCAATAAAGAGACTGACGACTAATTCAGTCAATATGTTTGCGATCGGTGTCGGTTCCGATATGCCAGAGGGCTATCTGAACATGTTGGCTGGGGGAGACGCTTCGCGCGTATTCACAGTCGATGCCTTCGATTTCCTCGACGATATATTCGGCAATTTAACATCCGCTCTGGAGGCTGCTTGCAAGTCGACGCCAACAACAACAACAACTACTACTATAACTACTCCAACAACTACAACACCTGGAGTGTATCCACCGTGGGCAAAATACTGTACCAGCGAGATTACTCCGCCGCCAGCATCCGAGAGCAAGCCTCTTGCTATGGGTAAATTCGGAACAAACGCTGCAAATTTGACTGCAGCGCTACTCGAATTGTCTCAAGTAAGAGTCTTCGATCGCAAATGATTTCTTTATCCAGTATACCAGGCAAATGACATTACAGGAAGCTGCCAACGCCACAACCCAAAGTGCGCAGGACATATCTTGGCACCTGGCATATTTATTGAGCGTTCCAGTGAAAACTCTGAACGAGTACGAAATTTATCTCGCGGCTTTCACCTTGTACGAAATTTCTATGGCATATCCATTGACGGATGACGTAAGATTCTTCTCACAGACAGTCAATCCCTCTAGCAAACGGTTACAAAACGGTTGCTTTGAGAGAGACAGAGAGATACACGAATAATGATTTCTTAATTGTAGACATTCACGAATACAGTATTGGTGGTCGATGTCATACTCGACCAAGAGCAAGGAGTCGTTCGGAGGAGCAACTATTTATACAATTCGAGTCAACTGTAGGTCGTGCGTAGAATCGAGGAAAACAAAAACAGCCATGTTACTGCTTCCATTTTAGCATACAACAATTTTTCTTCCAACTGTCGGCGCACACCACCTCCGATTTCCTGGTTCAGAATTCTGTCAACATTTTCGTCGTGATACAATCGATTCGATGCACTGATTACTCACCATCGGACGTCGTTGGAGTTGTACAAATCGACTCGGGTCTTGTCTGCGTGCCCGCGCAGCACGTCATGTATGACAAGAATAATTATCCAGATTGGAAAGCCTATATGGAACTGCTGGTCGAGGCCGTCTGTCACCCAAAATCGATAAAGCCAGCTGATAACTTTGGACTCTTCGACGACCATGCGCTCTATCGAGCGAATGCGATTATGTATCGAAATGCCAAGCTTTTTGGCGTGGAAGATCCTGCAAACAACAAAGCACCTCCAGACGGATGCGAGAAGCAGACTGTTCCACAATCGCAATACGTGACCACCTTGGACGTGGTCCAGGCGAACGATGTGAGCAGCGGCGAAGTGCCAATTATTTCGATCGAATTAAGCGGACACCTGGATTTCGGAATGATCGCCAGAAACTTCAGCCAAACCGCCTTGCTCCATTCAGCCGAGCGATGCGCATTTTGGGATGGCAAGCAATGGGGATCGGATGGATGCACAACGATCACGCTATCGGGTGACATGAAATCCTGTCAGTGCAATCATTTGACTGATTTCACTGTCATTGTGGTACGTCATCGCTTTCGTCGAAGTTTGCAGTCAACGAGCTTCACAGAGCTTGCATTTTTAGGACTTCAAGCAAAACGACCCGATCCTTTGCAATCAGGCGCTGTCGACTTTCGGGCTGCTCACGCAGTCGTTGTCCATTATTGCTTTGTGCGTTGCTCTGTTCCTGTTTTACTTGGGCGCGTGTTATCACCGCTTACCGGCAACCTGGCAAAACAACGGTCTAATCGAGTGCCTTGATGCGATCGAGGATGAGCGGCAAGATTGGCAGCGAAGGACTGCTGTTCAATGGCTGATGGTCAGTCTACTGGTGTTCCTTTTACTTTTCTCCATAATCTCCGATCGACAAAAGTGCGGCTTCTCGGAATACGGATGCGAAGCTGCAGCCGCAGTTCTCTATTGCTTGATTCTAATTTCAATCTTGTGGGTAGCATTCGTCGCGATTCAATACGTTCGGAGTTTCCTCCATCCAGGAGAACATGACAATATCTACGATCGTGTATTGTCCCCTCGGATTATGTTCCCAGTAACACTCTGTAAGCAATATCCCCTGTTTTCGATTTTCAGTGAGAACCATTTTCCCTGACGTCAAAACGTGATTTCAGTTATTCCCATCTTTGTCACAATTATGACTTGGGTCTTCGACGAATCGTTCTTCGCACGTAACGATAACATGTAAGACTACTCTTGACATTCTTGTCTTCACTATTGAGATTGTACTCAAAGGTGCAAGATAATATCCACATGTTATGTGTAATGTTTTTCAGCTGCTGGATTCGTCCAACGGATGTTGTACCTGGAATAATCGTGTGGTTGTTTATTATCATTATCGTCGATGTCATCCTAACCTATTTCATCTTGCGCAAGGCGATTCGCGGTCCATTATGCAACGAGATTCAAGCAGACGCTGAACGAAAACGGCGCATGATATCCACTATCGCGACAATTATTCTCATCCAATTTCTCATGGGTCTTCCGTGGGTATGTATTATAGCTTGTTTCTTTTGTGTCTCAGTGGCCCAGCCGCCACAAGAAGAGACTGCTTCCATTTGTAGATTATGCAATTGTTGACCATCGGACTGAATACCTCAATCGTCGCTCATTATATATTCACGATTTTGAATGGAGGGCAGGGTATGTGGATTGGCCTAATATATAGCGGCTTATGGATCAGAGGAGTGTGGATAAAACAACGCGAAATGGCAGGAGCACCGGAAGAACCAGCCGAAGAACTCGATGAGATTCCGCATGTTCACGCCGACAATGGCTCGCCCCAAGATAACGATGATAATAATAGCGAAAGCCCCCCACAGATACTGCCTCAGAATAGCCCCACCCCTTCCCAAAGGCTGAGAAAGTATTTTGAGGAATTGGGAATCGAATGATGATACCGATTGCAGCGAAGTAGCACTGAAAAACTGGGTACTCACAAGTCACATTATTCATAGTAGGCACAGGCATTCAAGGAATATTCATTGACGCGGGTCTCACATTGTCAGTTATATTTGAGCTGGCTGAGTTAGTTGAGCTGCCGTAGCGTTATTGTACTGATTCAGCACAAGAACATTTTTGATTTAGCACGTTGATTCAAACTTATGCATGCGGTTTTTTTGTTAGCTGCTTCTTCTTTCGTTCTAAGTATTACGTTATGATGCCGTACGTCGGTGAAAGAAATGATTTACATCAAACCGGTATTCATATTTCCGCGACTAATCAAGGATACCGATTCAAACTTAATGCCCAGATCGCTTGCTAAAGCGGCAAAAGCAGATGCGGAACTGCCGTTATCAATGTTCTGAAATGTAACTACCATTTTCTTTCGCTTGTTCTTGCGTGCTGCCTTCTTCTTCTTTTTTTTCCTTGGTGGATTTCTTCCACTGTGACTAGACCAATGCTAAAATATCGCACGCTTCAATAGAGAGACGCTGATATTTGAGACCTGAGGCGTTTGAGATATTCGAGACGTGAGATAACTGTTGATGGGACGAATGAAACCAAACGTACCAATCGCGATAAAACTGAATAGGTATCTCGTCGTAAATGATCACGCCCAGCTTCGTGTCGCGAGAACTGATTTCGCAAGCGTACTCGTACCGACTGACGAGAATGCATCGGGAAGATTTTTCTGCTTGCTGTAGAAATCGTTCGATGATCACCTGTCTTTCCTCGCTGTCCGTTTCCTTGTCCTGTTTGATTCAAGGCGCAAACTTTCTTACCTGTTGAACAGATTGACCAAAAAGATTCCACTTACCAGCTCGAACAGTGGGTAATTTCCGATGAATTCTTTGATAAGTCGAACGACACCGATTGGATTTGCGCAAAATACGATTGCGTTGATTTCATAGTAGTTTAGGAACCGAAGCAAGTAACGCTTTAAACAATCCGTTCGTTGGTTGTGCGACTAAAGAAAACCGTACTAAAGGTCGCTGCAGTAAGCAGACCAGAGCGAAGAGAATGCCTTGACTGTCGATACGTTCCGTAGCCAAGCCTGCGCTCCCTAGTTTCAGAGTGGATCTAAACTTTACCGTAATTTCACTGAAATAATGGAAAGCCGGAAGCATATCGAACATAATACACCGATAACTTCTGCCAGTCAAAATCCGTTTTGCGAAGTTTTTACCCGCGCTGTGATCACTGAATGACAGAGTAATCTAAAAGGGGTCTCAATCTCAGTTACACCAGCGTCTTAAGGTAAAAGTAACAAAAACCCGATCCGCATCTGTACCTTCGCTTTGTTAAAGATTTCCGACGGTTGACGCTCTGCGACAATTGCAGTTTTGTCGCAAACATGTTCTTTCGACAATTGAGCTTGGAAATTTTCCGAATCTTGGCCATCGACATTGTAAAATATAATTTCATTGCTGCGTTCTGGATCGCCTGCGTTGATCATATATGGTGTCAGGATAGGATAGTCTCCGAATTGATCTCATGTGATGAATACTTACATGATCCAAGAAACGCCTTTAGAATGTCCAAACATAATGGATGAGCAACAATCAGCTGCCAACTTCGAATGTTCTGTATTTGTGCATTCCGGCTAGTACCTCCAGTGTACATGAGGTGCACAGACAAGGATATAGTTGGCTTAAACTGTGCGGGATTAAACTGTGCGACGGCAGAGTGTATCTGAAAGTGGTAGAAAAATACTGTATGCCTGAATTTCTCAGTCACGTAGAGGTGTGTGTCAATTACTTTTCTCGCACTTTCCTCCCCATAAGTGAATATTAGGCACTGCGGTTGCTTGTTGAACGAATCGACTCCTTGCACAGATTTAATGGCAAATACTGTTGATAAGCCTAATTTTCGCTTGCCATTTGTAGAATACATAATACACTCTGGGAATGGGACACCGATGAACAGCAAAGATTTGGCTGGATTCGGATACAGGTTGATAAACGTACCTTGCCGCTGTTCAATAATCGTTCTCTGCGCTCCAGTGAAGGCTTCAATACCATGCGCCTTCGTTGCTTCCACTATACTTTGTTTCAATTCACAGCCAGGAACACAGTCGTGCGTTGGTGACTGCGCCCTTGCTTCAGATAACAAGCTTGCCTGAAAAAGGAAATCGAACCAAAATCATCTCAAACATGTCTTTAAAAACGATTCCGTTATTTACTACCGTAGATGTCGGCAACATCTGTTCGTCCGATGATTCGCTTTCCTGGGCTCCTGGGGGATAAAATATTGCGATCTCGCTTTCCTTTTTATGCAGTAGCTCTATTTCCGACCAAAATTGAGACCGTAATACATCGAAGAAAGGTCGAATATTTCTCTCCAGCGATTTGGGTGGCATAATTTGGCAAAAGAGTGCCTGCAACGAATTCTCGTACATAGCTACACACGAGCGCGTGAAAAGTTTCTTACCCAGGCAGCATCGAGTCTTTCCAACTGACTTCTTGGTCCATTGATACGCTCACTGTCGTCCGATTTGATGGCGCCTCGAGCAAGAAACGCTGGCACTAGGTGCCTGAAATCGAACTGCGGATAGCGGGCGAGTAATTCCCGTAAAACCTCACCGAATATGTCCGTGGAAGTTGTATTTTTGTTCGACACTGGCAATGTACGTCGATCTTTCATTAGTTGCGCTGAACCTCGTTTTGAACAAAATTCGTTGAACTCTTTCGATGCTTCAGAGTTCGAAGCAATCGTAGTCGAGCTCGGCCGCAGTAATATTATCGGCTTTGTCGGTATTGTTGGTTTGATTTGTAATTTTGGGGCGAAATTTAAACAATCGTTGTTTTTGTGCGCGCTCATTGCGGTTGTCTTCTTGTGCAGCAAAATACGCTAACGAGTCAAAATGTATCTCGCAAAGTAAAAAAGGCTTTCTGGCGCTTTTCGTCGATTTCAAAGAAAATACGACAGGAAACAAAGACTGAAACCGCCATTAAAAAATACAGTTTATATATGAAACTTACATGTAAGAACATGTCCTTAAAAATGACTCCGTACCCAGTCGCACAAATCAGTTTGCTTTCTACAATAACGCTCCTTGCCTGCGCATCGATGCCAGAAGTGGTCCAAATCTGACAAGGGAGAGGGAGATTCACAGTTAAACGAAACCTTTAAAATTTCGCGGTAAAAAGGTTTCCAAAATATTCTGTCAGAGCAATTCTTCATTGAATGAACATGTATCCACGGTCGCGTTCAGTTTGAACGCGCTGAACCCTGTTTGCTTCTAGCGGCAAAAAAGTCACCCGCGGAAAGGGTTTCGGAACGGTTTACAATAGTAAACCCTTTCCGCAGGTGACTTTTTTGCTGCGCTCATTCTCAAAGTTTGTACCAGCATCGCTTATCAAGCACTTCAGTTAATAGATTTCGTGTCATTATTTTGGTAATGGTTGCTCGATAAGACGAGAATTTGATTTTCCATGTAAGGTGAGGAAATTGAGAGTCGAAACTCGTTGTGTGCAAACAAACTGGAGGGTAAGAAAATGTTTCATCAAACACAGATACCGTGAGGTAACTCGGTATGTCCAATGATATGCTTAAGCTTGGCATTATTAAGAAAATAAACGCCACATTGATCAATCGTCACATCTGAGGAGAGTAAAGAAATGCGATTTTACGCGAGTCTCGTTGCTTATTTCGTTTTCGGATCGACATTGGTAAAAGAGTTTGAAATCAATGGTTCGTATTATATTCAGTAGCACAATTTTTTCAGGACACCAGTGCATACAACGGTCCTGTCTTCCGTGGGGGAGATGTCGCGTTTTTGATCGATCAGACACCGGGCGGTGAAATCTATAGCCAATACGTAAGATATGGTACCCTTCGAGCCAGGCCCCCCTTATCTTTAGTACTGCTACTATCTGCGCCCCATTGCAGACGGCACCATTACTAGTCGATTTGATCGATTACTTCGGTGTGGCTCCGGATGGAACGCACGTGGCCTTGGTCTACTTTTGGGACAATCAACCTGGGCTGACGCATCTTAGATTCGACTTCAAATCGGGCCAGGATTCAGAATATGTCAAAAGCACGCTCCTGGTCCCGTTTTCCATGAGTTTCGATCAGCGAGGCATGGAACTGTAAGTTATTCCTTCTCCCCGATCAGATCATCCATCCTGTATTGTGATGCACCATCATTCGGACTGAACATTGCAGCGGACTGAATTATACTTACTTCGATGTATTCAATATTGAGAACGGCATGAGACCAATGACAGACTATGATTATTTACGTACACTCATCATTGTGACCACTGGTCCAGCGTCGTAGGTTTGCTCAGAAACAACTGTTTTGACATACACCAGCATTCCGAGTAATAATTTCAGGGCCGACGACCTGGAGGTTCTTGAGATGACCATTGCACGGCTGATGAGTGATGATGTCGTCAGTTTGTACGCGATCGGCGTTGGTCCTGATATACCCAACAGCTATCTGAGAATGCTGGCTGGAGGCGAAGCGGCGCGCGTATTCGCAGTTGACAATTTTGCGTCTCTGAACAGTATATTCGACAATTTGACATCAAGTCTTGATATTAGTTCCGTTTCGGTTTCGGTTTCGGAAGTGACGGAGTATCCGATGGAGAATACGACGGATTATCTGCCGATGAATCAGACGGATTATCTACCGGTGAATCGGTCGGAATATCCGTCGGAGAAACCGCCCTGGGCCAAATACTGTAACGACGAGCCTGATCAGCAGTTGCCATTGAACAATTTGTATATGGCGCGCCGCGCTGCGAGCTTCTCTGTCAGCCTGACAATAGCTCTGATCGAATTGTCACAGGTAGGTCCTCGAGCCTATCAGTTTAAAATTACATGTTTACACCCATGAGTAATTACAGGAAGCAGCCAATGTCACAACCCACAGTGCGCAGGATATATCTCTGCATCTCGCATATTTGCTGGCTATTCGGTCTTTGAACGAATACGAAATATTCTTGGCGGCTTCTATCTTATACGATATTTCTATGGCGTATCCATTGACGGATGATGTATGGCTCTTTCTTATAATTGACCATGTGGAATCACAAGGAGAACAGTTTCTTTGCAGACATTCACGAATACAGTACGGGTGGTCGACGTTATACTCGATCAAGAGCAAGGAATCGTTCGGCGGAGCAATTACCAATATAATTCCAGTCGATAGTAAGTGGCATTGAGCAATCCGGAGCCTACAGCTTCGAGGTAACCTTCAACAGTATTCACATTTTTCCTGCTCTCCGTTTTTAGCATCCAGAAATTTTTCTATCAGCTAGCGGCGCACACCATCGGAGAATTCCTCGTTCAGGATTCCAGTAACGTATTTGTGACCATACAATCGATCAACTGCAACAATTACTCGTCTTCGGACGCCGTTGGAGTTGTTCAAGTCGATTCGGACACCGTCTGTGTGCCAGCGCAACGCGTCGAGCAGAACGAGACTCACAAGCAAGACTACGAGGCTCACATTGATCTGCTTGTCGACGCGATTTGTCGGCCTATGATCAAACCTGAGAATGTATTTCGTCTCTTGGATCCGACGATTTATCGAGTGAATGCAATTCTGTATCGAAATGCAAAATTATTCGGCAGGGAAGATACGGAAAACGAGAAAACACATCCAAACGCATGTGATAAGCAGACTATTCCACAATCGCAATATGTGACCACTTTGGACGTGGTGCATGCCAACGATATGAGCAGCGGCGAGGTGCCCATTATTTCGATCGAATTAGACGGACAAATCACTTTTGGAATGGCTGCAAGGAATAGCACCATAAATTTCCTTCTCCATTCGGACGAACGTTGTTCGTATTGGGACGGCGAGAAATGGGCTTCGGACGGATGCTCCGTGATCATAATGTCGGGCGACATGAGATCCTGTCAATGCAATCATTTGACTGATTTTACTGTCATCGTGGTGAGTAATGCTGACAATGTCATCATAGCCCAGCAAATATTTAATAAACAATCTATCCGATAAAAACATTCCTTTTTAGGATTTTATGGAGAACGACCACATCCTTTGCGATCAATCGCTGTCAACTTTCGGCCTTGTCATGACGACCCTCTCCGTTATTGCGTTATTCATAGCTCTTGTCCTCTGCTGTTTGAGCACGTGCTACGTTCGTTTACCGAGTGCGTTGCAAGACACTCGTCTTATCAACTGCCTTCGTAAGATCAATGAGGACCGGCAGGATTGGGAAGAGGAAACAGCGATCGAGTGGCTCATTTTGAGCTTACTCGCGTTTGTTCTTCTTTTCACTCTCATCTCCGATCGACTAAAGTGCGACTTCTCGGACGAAGGATGCGGGATTGCAGCTGCCTTGTTGTACTGCTTAATATTATGCACATTTTTCTGGGTATTTTTCGTCACGATTCGAGACGTTCGGTATTTCCACCATCCTGGACAGTATGACGAAAGATATGGGTGCCTCCTTTCGCGAAAGTTTTCGTTTCCTGTAGCGTTCGGTAAGTTCGCCAGGGTACCACTCTGGGTCCATAAAAGCAGCACCTCAACTTTGCCATGGGTCAGGTACATATGTTTTGCAAGTTCAAACTGTCAGAGATGATGGAATCTAAACTAGACTGATTACTGAGCGATCTGGTTTCGATCTAATGACCAGCTTTCAGAAAAACAGATGATCATGAACTTTGGCACTAATAGTCATACCTCATTTATAACTCCACGTTAAATTTCGATCGAGCTCAAGCAGGGGGTTTTGTAACGTGCAAAATACTTTCGCGAGGACCTTCCTCAATAAGGAATTATTTTCGAGTGGGAATCATTGTGGATCTAATTTGAGCGAACATTACCTTTCAGTCCTTCCCATCAGCATTACAATTTTCATTTGGTGTCTCAACCGATCGT
The DNA here is from genome assembly GCA_034700065.1 of Mesodorylaimus bastiani. NCBI lineage: Eukaryota > Metazoa > Nematoda > Enoplea > Dorylaimida > Dorylaimidae > Mesodorylaimus > Mesodorylaimus bastiani. The sequence continues at coordinate 940 of JAQGCW010000257.1, read as the reverse complement.
TTTATGCTCGCAACGATAATATGTAAGCAGAACTGTGCACTAAATTTTGACAAAATCTAAGAAGACTCAAAAATTCGTTTTCAGCTGCTGGATTCGTCCAGTCGTCGAATACATTGTGCCTGGAATCATATTGCCAATGAGTGCGTTCGTTATCGCCGATGTGATTCTGACAATTGTAGTCATTAAAGTAGTCTGTTGTGGCCGATTATCGAGAGAAGTTCGAGGAGGTGCTGCGCGAAAACGTCAAGCAGTTTCGACTTTCTTGAAAATTCTTTTCATCCAATTCTCCATGGGTCTGCCGTGGGTAAGTTCTAATTCTACTGTATTTGATAGCATTGTAGCAGCAGGGAAACAGTCACTATCCCTTTCATTACAGGGCCTACAATATTTTACAATTGGTTTGAACACATCAATCAACCTTCACTACATTTATACGTTTTTCAATGGAGCCCAAGGTTTATGGATTGGCTCAATATACATCGGTTCCTGGATCAGAGCAGTCTGTAACAACAACGCCGAAGAACCCGTCGAAGATACACCTGATTTGTCTCCCGTTCACCGCCTCGAAGCTGACAATGATAACTCTCCGGTCGATGAGCTCGACGAAAATACGCGCCACACACCCCGGCTGCAAATGACCAATCGTAAAATGGATACGACAAGCCTTGTGGAGGGATTCGAGAGAATGTATGATTGAAATCGTGAAATAGTCGGTGCGATACTATACGTTCGAAGGATTATCTAGTTATTGGGACTTATGTATTGTCTTTGAGATTCATCTGCTGCACTGATGTGAGATAAAAACAAGAACGTTAAAGGGCGACTGCACTCTAAAATTATATTTCAATAGACGAAAGAGGACACTTTTTTAAGCACTTTTCTCCATTACGACCCATGCTCAAACTCAAAATTAAGCTCGCTAGCTAACGATAAAGTAGCT
>JAQGCW010000256.1:0-13628 GCA_034700065.1 Mesodorylaimus bastiani | reverse complement strand
TTTAAATTAAGTCGATTTACACAACTCTAATTTGAATTTTCGCGCTTCGGCTCAATTTTCCAAGGTAGCTTTTGGATTTAGTCGTTCGTTCCTTTTCGTGGTCTTCAAAATTGCTTTGTTTGTTTTATGCTTTCCTCAAAAATCCGAATGGGATCGACATATTTTGTTGTTGCTTCAATCGATTATTCACTTTAATGAATTATTATTTATTTATTGTTTTGATTTCGTTGTGATTTCGCAAAAATTTTCGTCTATTTGGTGGAAATTTGAACGTTGTGGAGGAACGTTCAATCGGGATCGATCGGTCAATTTTTGGATCAACGTATTATTGGAGCCCAAATAAGGTAAGTTCATAATTTTTTCGGTTTTTTCTTGTGTTGTTTGGTTTTGAGGAGGATTGAGGTTGGGACATTATTCATGGACTTGGGAAGTTCCAGTTTTGGATTTGGGCTCGCACAGTATAATTTGAACGCGATGGCTCAGGGCTGTTGGATTCGTCGGTTCTTGGACTCATTGTCAGTTTATTTTTTGGGCGAGGCGTTTTTTTTGGCTGTTCTCTTTCTCAAACAAAATCTATGTGGAGTTGGCGCATTTCAAAAAGCCTTCGGGTGATGAATTATTTGAATTGATAAATCATCGGGGGTCGACGACGAGAGGAGAAGAGGACGATTGACCGAGACCAGAGAGAATTAGATCATCTCTCTCGACGAATATGACATTTTCGTCCGGTCGGCGTGTCGAAAATTGAAGGCCGGTTGGTTTGGCCTTTTCGAATCGTTCTCACACACTCGTCTCGGCTTCTTCGGATTGAACGGACGGATGTTCTCCGCGCGGTTCTTCATCCCCCTCTGCTGTTTTCATGGAAAAGGCGTCGAGCTATTGCTCTCTCTCGTCTCTTCGGCATCTCTCCAGGGAGATAATCGTGGAGATGAGGAGTAGTGGGGCGCCGTGGTTGGTCGATCGGCGGGCGACGACATCCGTCCATCCATAGCTGGCAGTTTTTCTTTTTCCATTAACGATCGTGGGTGGGTTTGGGGGTTATTTGCTTGATGCTGTTGCCAGCTGGTTCTTCCGCTAGCCTGGGGGAGATGCTTCGATGATTCGTCAGAAGGGTATAGAGATTGTCAACGCGGTCGAGCAACCGAGAGCGAGAGCAAGTAGTAGCTAAAATGCATCATCTCTCTCGTTCGTAAGGGGCTTCGGTTCGTTGCTATGACAAAATGCTTGGTTGGGGCTTCGTCATTTTCTCGAAGACCCTGGCCTTCCTACTGTTCGTTCGTTGTCAATGGATTTCTTCTTCTCGAAAACCGGCTTGTTGTTGTTAGATTGGAGAAGGTGTTGAATCGGACATTTCATTTTCACCCTAGACGGATGCGTCATCGGCTCGAAAATCGTATTTCTTCAATAGATCCTTGCTTGACGCGATGACTCGCATATGTAGGTTTATTTTGGTTCGGCTGTGTGTCTATCCTTGAGTTTTTTTAACTTCGCTCCATTCTTGTCAATCCCCGAAACTTTTTTCGGCGCAATTGGCCTTCTTGATCTTTTGGGTGAAATACGACGGGTTTTTCGAACTTTTGGCTTGAGAAACGGCTTATTTTCGAATGGTCCTGTAGGGATTCTCGCGTTTTGTGCTCTCGAACCTCTTGACACTTCACTTTTGACATGTTTTTTCTTCTCGCTCTATGACCGATCGATTTTCGACGCCTGGCACTAGGACAAGTCGGACAAGTTTTGTATATTTTTCTCTCTCTTGCTCTCGTCTCTCTCAATTCATTATTTATACGTGTCTATCTTGGCGGCTCGTTTGTTTTCTTCCGCCCCGTTTTCATGCGGCGTTTTAAAAAACCTGTTGGTCGAATCAGCCAGTCACTTTTCTAGAACGTCCTTGACGTGATACTCTTTCGGCCGGTTGGATTTACCGAATTTTTTGAAACGAAAATGTTAAATTACATTTTTCCGGCCGTTATGTCACGACAACTATATTGGTCGATCATGATTTCGATCAGAGAGGACGTTTTTTTCGTTCGTTTTCGGATTGTCGCCTCGAACGAGTTGAGACGATTGGGTGGGGCGCCGTTGGTTCTGGGAGTCGAGTCGAGAGCGTAGGCAGGTTTGGTGTCGTCCCGTCCATGTATGGGAATGGTGCATGGGTCGACCGACGGATGGACAGTCGGGCGGGCTCCTCTGCCTTCGTTGTCCTTTTACCTTGCGGATGATGATGGCCTTCTCTTCCCTCGTGTCTCGTGTCTCTTCTCTCCGGCAAATTCGTTTTCCGTGTGGCACCGTTCCATTTTGGTCGGTCAGTCAGACGACAGCGCGCTCACCTTGCATTCGGATTCGGTCGTTGGGAAGGTCCATCCCCGTTATTATTACGGACCCTTTTTGGTTCTCTCTCTTTTCGTTCAGCATGACTGGGTGGCAAATGGAAAGGGGTGCTTTAGCCATAGATACAGAGAGAGGAGAACCATTGGACAGAAAAGGGAAGGTTGACGACGAACGGACGAACGCGGATGTTTTTGTCATTTTCGGCGCTTACTGATGCTCTCTCTCTCTCCCGGCTTCGCTTTCTCTCTCTTTGGTATAAAAAAAGGGGCGAAGGCGACAAGCACCACGACGCGATCGGTTGGCACGCATGATCGAACAGCGACCGGGGACGGTTTATTATATGGTAACAAGCGAAAGCTCTTTTTTCTCTCGTATGATGACGACGAATGGGTTTTGGGGACAGCTGGAGAGGCGAAAATTGACCAGTGGCATTATCGCGGCGTCAAACGAGGGAAGAGAGGAGGAGGGGATCCTTGGTGGAAACCGGGCTGGGTGGGTGGCAAAGGAAGAATGGAATCGCGAACTGGACCCCCTTCCTTCCTGCGTTGAAACGAAAGATGACTCGTTTCGTTGGTGGTTCGACGATTCGATTCGAAAATCGTGCCAACAGCTGACGTTGGGTCGTCGGGGTAAAATCTAGTAAATTTGATTTATTTCGAAGGCACACATTGTGTCTAGTTTCGTGTTGGACACCACAACACAACGGGGGATTGTGGGTGAACTACAAGACGATCGAACAAGCCCTCCGGGTAGGAGGAGGAACGGCTATAATATAGCGGTTCTCGTCTCGTTTTGTCGTCTGTGTCCCTCCTCGGACGCTTTTTTCTGCCCGAAATTGGGCGCTCGCTCCACCCCGCCCGTCGTCAAACAAATGTCGTTTGTCGAGAGTGAATTTTTTCTTTTGTCTTGCTCGTCCCCTTCCGTTTTGTCGAAAAGGGCATAAAATGCGTGTTGGATGAGCTGTAAGGGCTCTGAATTTTTGGCATTCGCTACTGTGGTTGGGCTTTCCGCAATGGCTCGTCTGGGTCGGTGCGTTATTTTTCATCGAGGATACTTTTATGGCTTGCTTTTGCTTTGCTTTGGTCGGGGGCTCACCGTTCTTCATCCGGGCGAAGAAAGAGGCGATCTAGCGTGCGTCTAATTACTGAAGCAGGGAGCCGTTGGATGTCGCCTCTCTCTCTCGTAGGTCTTCGTTTCGTCGATTTTGCTTCTCCTCTCATCGCCCCAAGGCTGTGCTTATCGTGCAAGCAAAGAGGGAGAGGGCGGGGGATGAAAAATAAGTCCCGTGTAGCAGTCTTTAGTAATACGGATTTAGTCCGCGAAAAGATGTCGTAATTCCAGTGGAGGATGGTTCGGTCGGGGAAAATTGAATTTTTCTATCCGCCCCGCTGACATTGCTTATTTGAGAGCTTATCATCGGAAAAACTAGTTCCGAAGCGGAAAAAAAGCTTGCGTCTTTTCGTCGCCCAGTCAAAATATCTTGTGGCGATGGGCGGCACTCGCTCTCGGAGTTGTGGCGCCATTTGGCTTATTCAGCTAGCTTGGCATTCCCAGCTGGTGCATTTGTAGTTTACTCTTGTGCTTTACATGGCGCCTTCCTTATCGGACTTTCCAGAATTCTGAGCTAGTGGCGCTGGAAAACGTTTTTGAAATCTGCCGTAAGTTGGTTTTTGGACCAGGAATCCATGACCCCAGAATCTGACCTTTATTTTGTTCAGTTCGTTCTGGGATCATTGACTGCTTAATCCGAAAGTAAGCGTCGAAGGATTAAGAGGATTCGGATGATTGGAGACGATGTTTTTGCCGACTGTGCCTGGGCCATTGCAACCATAAAAATGTTTTCGAATTGATCGAAATCATATGCGGCCCGAGTTGGAGTGGGCGGACGGGCGCTATGGCATAATGAGGAGGTTCCTGCAGTCCTCTGTCCTTCGTCGGTGGATGGTGGATGTTTCGGCTGGACGAACACGCGTATGGATCGTTGAGGTTGAAGGAAGGGAAGCCAGAGAGTAGAGCAATTTTCGCTGCCCATTTTGATTGGTCGTATATTTCCGAATCGAGCGAGACCTGATGGCGCAATTGTATAAATACGAACAATTTTTGGCCAGCCGAGGCAATTCTTGTTTCTTCTTCTTAGCGACCGATTGGGTGAACGAACGATTCGACGTAAGAAGTTGTCGGCAGGCAGGCACTTTGGAGTGGAAATTTGATTTTGGGAAAGTCCCGAAGGTCTGCTGTTGGGAGCCAACCCAACAACTTGTGGCTTCGGACGGAAGGAAGAGCGAGGAATCGTCTTGGTTCATCAATCGGAATTGGTTAGGACGGGATCGCTGCCGAAGTCTGGATCGAAACCCCCCAACTCGGGGTCGATTAAATTGGATGGATGGATAAGGAAGGGGAACCGTCCAGGACGACCACCGGAGACTGATTAGCGTTTAGGATCTTTGGCAGTTGTTCCCAAGGAAAACAGTCGTTACTTCTCGGTCGTGGGTCTTTCTGGAGGTCCTGTTGGGCACTGGCGGTGCTTTCCCCTTTGGTTCTCCAGCGTCCACTACTTCATCGAGGAAGAGAGCGGGAGGAGGAAGCATCGAAAGTGGGACTCGGTACCAATTGGTACTTTGCAAATTGAGTAATTTATCCGAGGAGTTAACGAGTCATCGAAGTTATTGGTTCTATTTTTATTACCTCCCGATAAGATATATTCGTCCGGTTTGTTGGGCGGAAGGCGGGGAGGTGGAGGGGGACTGGAGGGAATTGGCTTACGTCAGCTGATCGAGTAGTGTTAGCATAAGGGGACGAAGAAAGTAGGTGGACAAATAGATCAGCAGTTGTTTCGAGTTGTTTTCGCCGACGCCCGACGTCTAGCAGTGAGGAGGTGAATTTTCTCACAGAGGTTCGGAGGGTAGCTGGCTAAAGGTGGGGGTCGCGAAGCGAATCACTGGTCGGGGTCGTCTGAGGACGTCCAAGAGAGGTTTCGCTTTGGACGTTTAGCGAAGCCGAAATGTCGCTGCTGCTGCTGTGCTGGTGTTGGTTTGTAAAATGCTTTTGTGGACATTTCATGAAAATTCGACGAAGCTCGTTTCGCGAACTGGACCGTGGTTTTATACGAGTGCGTTGGCCGCAGCGTGTGGTGCGTGCAGGGGCGGGCGGACGGACGGGCGAGGGTAGCATCTGGAGAGGAAGGAAGAGAGCGACTCGTCCGTCTGGGCGACGACACCGGACTGGACGGAGGCTGGCGTAATTCGATCTAGAAGTCGATTATAGTAGTGGTGGGGAGAGCTATAGAGACGATGCAAGTGTCCATCTAGTCGAGGTCTAATGCCTTCTCTCTTCCTCGAACTTCTCTCTCTCTACGACATGGTTCTCGCATGCTTGTACAACATGAACGTAATATCCTTCGGTTAACTGGCTAGCTGGATGGACAGCTACTACCTGAATGGAATGGGGGAAGAGGGGGGACGGGGAATATGGGGAATGGAAAGAATGCCCGAGGTGTGTGTGGTGGGAGAAAGCTCCAAAGTAGCTAGCTGCTAGGTTCGCGTGTCGGATTTCGTTTTACCGATTCGTATTCCAAGCCATGCACACGAGTCGATCAGTATCGGTTTGTTCTGGCGTTGGCTAGCTAGGGCTAACTTTCATTTTAAATGTATTGACATTTTCTCTTTTTTCTTTTTAGAACGATTCGAGAGTTTTCGAGAGAATGCGTTTCGGCAATAATTACGAAACGAATCGCTCGTGGCAACTTCTTCGATTTTGAACGACGGACGGACGTATCGGTTGGTTCTTCTCTCGGCGGAGAATTTTTATGTATTCTTCTTTCGATGGTTAAACGGAGATTAGCAACGACGTGGTTGGAATTTTCGTCAGCTGCCTTGCAGAACGAACGATCGTCGAAGAAATTTTGAAAATATTCAATCGTTTCGGTTGGTCACTCTTCGTGTGTCTTCTTCTCGGCCATTTCTTCTTTCGTCGACTGGGAGAAGGAAAGGTTCACTTCGGATTATAAGTAAGTCGTTTTGATTTTCTTTTTGCGACTGTCGCAATTTCGACCTTGCGCAAGGTTTAGTCTGTCGGGAAGATGTCTAAACGGATTAAGAGGGAGCGTTTGGAATGGCGGATGAACGGGCGGCGGTATGTCAAAAAGTTTTAGGCTTTAGAGTCTGGGATAGACAGGGAATAGGAATGTGAAAATAAACACCCTGGGGAACTTGTGTTACATAATTTGTTTTTGAGAGAAAATTATGAATATTATATAGCTTTTTGAATAAACTGAGAAGCAGGAGGCTGAGTAAATTCTAGTAGGAGAGGTAGGAAGGAACGGGGGGAGACTCGGGTTTCATCGTGACATTGAGAGCACCTGGCGTTCGAGCTACGTGTAATTTCTCGCCTCTGCTCGCCTTTTTCGAAATGCTTTTTCAACAATTGTGTTTCTAAACATTTTTTCAGAATTATGGAAGACGAAAATTTGGACGATTCGAATAACGAATTACCTACGACGACGACTTCCAGTTCGAGGAGTACGGCGACCAATATTTGCAATAGATCTACGACGACTGCCATGACGAACGATTCGAATTGGTGCGACGAGGGGCGACGAAGGAGACGACGGGGGAAATTTCGACAAACAACATCGGACGATGCTGCTTATTTCGACGAGGAATCGTGGAAAAGGAGAAGTTTACGAGTGTCGCCGCCGTCGTCATCTTCTTCGTCGTCGGACGGTTGGAAACGGCGCAGTGGTCATTCGGGATTTTACGATCGTTCGAGGCTAATTTTTATGATCGGACTCACTTGGATTCTATGGTGCGCGTTTACGAGTGGCGGCGCTTACGCATTGCCGAATGATGCGGATTCATCGATGGGTAAGTGATCTGCTTTTTTTATATTATTTTTGTCTCTTCAGTAGTTTTGATTGGCTTTCGTTTCTTTCTTCGATCGGGAAAGTCCGAAAAAGGCGCGCGCATTTCCATAACAAAGAGAGGAAGGGAGCGAGGAAGGTCTCTTTCCCTTAAACGGTAGCGGGGCGGGCGGAGAAAGAGATCGAGGTGAGAGGAGAGGGGGGCGTGTTAAAAATGCACGGGGGTTTTGTGGGACAAGGAGGGAGAGGCATGGCAGACATTCCGGACCAAACAAGTGGGATCGAAGGGAAGGGGTGTAGGCGGCGAGGACTTGAGAAATGAGCGAAGGTACGGGTGAAATCTCTTGACACAGATTGATCGATCTGTTTGGAATTTGTCTTCGTGAACTTTCATATTTTCGAGACTTGTATATTCGTCATTTTCTTGTGAAAGTAGTCCAAAAGGGGTTTGTGCTGAATGGCATTCGAATCGGAGTACAAATCGAAGAGATGGTGGTCCTGTAGCGAGTAGAATAGCCATCGTTGTGTGTGTCCTGAGAGAGAGAGCAATGGTCATTGTGTCGCCGAGCGAGGAGTCGCTCGTCCGCGAGGCTTAGAGGTTCCTAATCCCGAGTTCCTAGGACGTAATGATATCCGGCTAATGACATAAGCACGAAGAAAACAAGCCGCCCCCGAAAGAGCAGGTGCAAGAGAAGGATTTAGCTCGGTGCCAATGCTGCTTGCTTTCTGCTTCTCTGCGGCTATGGAGGTTATTTATTGGATGGAGAGACGGAGGGAGGGCGGGTGGCATCTCGTGAGGCAATATTGGGCGGAAGGTGCTGGTCGATCGAGGAGAAAAGAGAGCGGACGAGGAACCAGTTGTGCGTGACCAGTAGTAGGGAAAGGCTATAGCGAGCCGATTTCTTCTTGCCCATATTTTCAACGTGTTTTGAAATTCTGTTGAAGCAGCAGCGGCAGTCGCCGCTCTCCAAGCTCTGCTGGACTGGGGAAATAGAAGAATCGATATCTCCGAACAGGAAAAGCAATAGCGCACCACGCGTGGACATTAAGTGGCCGTCTACTGCCGGCCGATGGCTATTCGATTTAAAACAGACAAGCGTACCACACGAACGACACGAATGGGAAAGAAAATAGGAGAAAAACTGGCGCGAATAATGAGTTGCCGTCGCTTTTAAAATCGAGCCGCTCGTGGAAAACATCGGTGAGGTTCCGTTTGTATTCTGTAGGAGAAGGCGAGGGACCAAAAAGGATATAAATGGGGGATGACACGAGCGAGGAGTCGAGTGGAGCAGGGCTGGGCTGGGCTGGACAGTGCGCGAGGGTTCTCCTCCTCGACGAACGTGATGAAGTACTGTTCTCGATTATACCCATTCAAGGAGATTGGGGGAGACGAGTCAGTCGATTCGTACAACAGTTGGTCGTAGTGTTCTGCGGTAGAGGCAGCTGCAAGACGTCCCCGAATTCTGAGCTTTTTTATCCGGTCGAAGGCACCACACACACACAAAGGGCATGGAATGGGGACTCATAAATCGTCTCGTTCCTCGCATCTGTTTCGATTCGTTCGGGCGGGCGGTGTGACTCCAAGGGCCATCCAATCGAAGAGAGAATGAGAGATCTGGGAAAGCACGAGAGGTCCAGATGAGGTTTCTCTTTTTCATAAAGTAATTTTGATAAACAAGAACATAAGCAAGGTATCGAATAGTTGGCGGGTTTGTTTTAGTAGGAAGGAGAGAAATAACAAACAAGAAATCGCAAAAAAATTCACGATGTGCAGTAGTTTAGCATAAAACAAAAATGCAAAGACTAATAATAGTTTTCTCTCTTCTCTTTTTCAGCCCAGCAGCAACAACAATCGGATTCGGCGGTCAAGCCAGCAGCACCGGCCGGTGGGGCGCCCGTAATTACCGAACATCCGTTGGATATCACTGTGCCGAAAAACGATCCAGTCACATTGAATTGCAAAGCCACCGGGAAACCGCAGGTGAGAAGAGTTCACGTGCTTTTTTGATGGGTGTAATTATCGTAATTACTATTTCTTTCTACCGTTTTGTTTTGCAGCCTCAAATCATTTGGTACAAGGACGGCGAATTGCTCAGTACGGCGGCCGAAGAAAGCAGCTCACATCGGGTGCTTTTGTCCACCGGTGCATTATTCTTTCTCAGGGTTCAACCGGGTGGCGCGGTGGAAAGCGGAAATCGTAAGTGCTGATTGATCTTTTTTCTATTTTCGGTTTTCTGTGTTTCTTACACTTGTGCTTTTTTTTTACAGGTAAAAATCAAAAATCGGACGCCGGCGTTTATTGGTGCGTGGCGAGAAATTCGCACGGCGATGCTCGCAGCAAGAACGCCTCGTTACGTATCGCCTATTTGAAAGACGAATTTCGCGCTCGACCCAAAAACGTTCAAGCCGTCGTTGGTCAAGAGGCGATTCTCGAATGCGCAGCGCCCAAAGGATTTCCAGAACCGGTTATCTATTGGAAGAAGGTAAGTGGTGTTTCGTGCGTTTCAAAATTTCGAGAATAGAAAGGTCTTCTTGGATGGAGAGGAACTTGTGGGAAATCGAAAAGGAATCTTGGAGAAAGAGAATCTGAAGGAGAATGGGAAGTTCTTGACCTCGTTTCCTGAGGGCTGCTGGGGCCCCACGAGAGGGTCCTCCGGGGAAGAAAGGCGTCGGTTGAAAGAGATCTTGGGGAATCAATTTAGTGCGGGATTAGGGATTTTTCCCGCACGAAAATTGATCCCTTCGTGTAATCCGAAAATCGCTCTTCTCAATCGACACGTTCCTTCCATGTTGTAAACGAATACGTTTGATCCTCTCGCTCAACAACGTCTTCTTACCATTTACGGGTATCGATCGAGAGAGAGCTTGAATTTCTCTTCGGCGTTTCTCTCTGTCGATCGATATTCGCGAATGTGATGTGTGAAGTTGTTTGCTCAGACGGTTTTGGGTTTGGTAGTAAGCAATTTGGAGAGGCGGCGGCGGGCGATGTTGGGCTGGTTGGTTAGGAGGTGTCAACAAGGGGGTGTATAATTTGAGAGAGAAAACGCAGTTTCACCCATGAAGCATGCTGCCGAGGAGTAGCCAAGCCATCCGTCGTTATTTACTCACTGACACATTGTATTTATTTGTAGGATAATCGAGAATTGCGTTTGGACGAGAATGACCTACGGCGAAGAATCGTCCAGCCGTCCGCGCACCAACAACAAGGACAAGGCGCCAACGGGCAACAACAACAAGCCGCGGGTGTTGGTAATCTAATAATCACGGATGTCGATTCATCGGACGCCGGATTCTATATTTGTGTGGCGAGGAATTTGGTCGGAACACGAGAGAGCAATCCGGCGAGATTGACGGTTTATGGTGAGTACATATTGGGAGACTCTTGAACTTGTTGCAAACATTTATCGATTTTTTAACTTGATCAAATTTAACTCTTTGCAGCCAAACCGAAAATCGTACGACGACCGGAGAATGTGACGGCGACATTGAACGAGGACATCATGTTGGCGTGCAAGATGGACGGCGATCCGCCGCCCGTCATCACGTGGCGCAAGAAATGGGCGCCGAAAGAGGTCGACAAGAAGCTGCCGGTCGGTCGTGCGACGCAATTGGAGAATCGTGGATTACGTATCGAACGAGTGACGGCCGCCGACGAGGGCGAATACGAATGTTCGGGCAAGAATCCGGCCGGATCGGCGGAAGCGTCGGCGTATTTGACCGTCTATTCGCCGCCCGTATTTACCGTGCAACCGAAAGATCGAACCGTGGAGGAAGGCGCCTTGTTGGACATGCAATGCGAAGCGTTCGGCAATCCAACTCCGACGAAATTCTGGTCGAGAGAAGGAAATCAGGTGAGTGAAGAGTGTTGCTCTTTTTGGTTTTGGTCTGATTGATTTTGTGGGTTTTTACGTGCCGATTCTGATGGACTTACGAGTTCTTAATGATTTTTGTTTTCAGGATCCGCTCTTCCCAGGCTTTTCGTCGCCCGATCGACGAATGGAAGTGACCACCAACGGAACGTTGCGCATCTACAACGTCCACACGTCGGACGAAGGTTATTACGTTTGTTCCGCTTTGAACAATATCGGCTCGAGCTCGGCGAAGATGTATTTGAAAGTGATCGGCGGCGCCGTTGCGCAAAAACCGCCGCCGCCCCTGATCGTTCGTGGACCGGCGAATCAAACGTTGCCCGAAACATCGTTGGCCATTCTGCCGTGCACCGCCTCGGGACGAACCATTCCACGATTGGCCTGGTTGAAGAATGGCAAGGAATTGGAGAACGACGTTCGATATACGGTCGACGATATGAGCGGGGCCTTGAAACTTCACGAATTGCGAACGTCGGACAGCGGAATTTATACGTGTCGCGTGTATAACGAGGATGGCGAGGATCGTTGGTCGGCGTCGTTGGTCGTTGCGAAATTCCTTACGCCCGACGTGGTCATGCTACGAATGCCCGAACCGTCGACATTCCCGGCGGCACCCGGTCGACCGCAACCGTTGAACGTCAGCGATACATCGATCTATTTGGAATGGGAAATTCCGAAACAAACCGGCGCCTCGGCGATCATCGGCTATCGGCTGCATTATTTTCGATTCGGTTCGAAGAAGGACGACGATTCGTCGACGCCGCGATGGATTTCGGCGATTGGTGACGGTGGCGGTGGCGATACTCCAGCGGGGCCGGCGCAAATCCGCGGTACGCGTTATTTGGTACAACGACTAACGCCGGCCGCCTCGTACGTATTCGTCGTACGTGCCGAGAATCAACACGGCGTCAGCGAGCCGAGTCCGTATTCGACTATTATACGTACGAAGAGCACGGGACTCGGCGGCGGTGCGTACGGTGGCGGTGGATCGGCCGCGGATCCACGCGACGCCGATTTCGATTTGGAACTAGCACGAACACGATTAACCTCGAGTCAATTGGTTTCGTTGCGCGAAGTCGTGGCGTTGAATGCGACGGCCGTGAAATTATCCTGGAAGATACTTCAACACGAACCTTTGATTAATGGTTATTACGTTCGATGGCAAGCGCAAGACGAGCGCGAACGCGGCGGCTCGTTGAATGTGGGCGGCGGCGCGTCGGCCACGTCGGCCATCGTCGGCAATTTACGAGCATTTACGACGTACAAATTCTTCGTCCGTCCGTATTATCGAACGGTGGAAGGAACGCCGAGCAATATGTACGATGCTACGACCAAGGAAGCGCGTAAGTAGAGAATATTCTTATTCGTTTATTCCGGTAGTTTAGAATGAAAAATGGGGTTTGGTTGGTAGCAGTGCAGGCGGAGTGAATCTGGGTTGTGGATTAGTGGGGCACGCACGGGTGTTTGATGCAAATTCCCGTCAGGGGAACGTATCATATACTAACAGATTCTTAACATCCGTTTCAGCTCCCAGCATGCCACCGACGGATGTTCAAGTTCGATTGATGAATTTGACGACATTACGAATCTCGTGGCTTCCGCCGCCGGCCGACAGTGTCAACGGAATATTGAAAGGTTACGAAATCGCCGTCTTGGGCAACGATACGTTGTTCGATCGAAATTTGACGACGACCGAACGAGCGGCCAGCGTGACGATATTTCGATTGATCCCCTCGATGATGTATCGAGTGAAAGTAGCGGCCGCCACGAACGCCGGAGTCGGCGTATTTCACGGAGAGGAGGAAGTGACCATGGGTAAGTAAGCTTGTGCTTTTTCTTCTTTGTTTACTTTATGTTCCTTCGATTCTTTTCATGTTCTCGATTGTATCTTCCCCTTTCCCTTTTTCAGACGAAGCCACATTCCGTCGTCATTTGGCCATGGACAAAGGAGCGGACTCGGCGAACGGCGATACGCATTGGTCGAAATCGTGGTGGTTCATCGCCATCTGTTGCGGTGTGGCTTGGTTCGCTGCGTTGGCGGCCGGCTTGGCGTTTTACCTGTATTGCAAACGATCGTACAAGAAAGGCGTCTTGATGAACGGCGGCGGAAATCCTCATCGCAACGGTGGCCAGCACGGTGGTCGTTTCGGCGGCGGCGGTTTGCCGTTTATAAAGATCAACGACGGATCGGTGGCTCGCGAGGCTTTATGGATGGATCATCAACCGGAACAATATTATACGAGAGGAAGCGGAAATGCGCACGGCGTCGGAGTGAATAATTCCACCTTATTGATGAACGGCAGCTACGGCGGCATCGGTGGTGGCGATGGCAGCGTCCGGACGCCGTTGGACGGAAATCCGGCGGCCATGGCAAACAATTTTACGGGATCAACATTTATGGCAAACGGAGGAGGCGGAAAGGACGAGAAACGATATACGGAATTGAATCAAATGAACATTCTGGCCAACGGTGGACAATATTATCAACCGCCATCGACGCCGATTTACCACCAAGTCTCGCCGCCGTCGCCGACTCCGTACGCAACGACGACGTTGGTTATGAACGCTCATCG
>JAQGCW010000255.1:0-13674 GCA_034700065.1 Mesodorylaimus bastiani | reverse complement strand
CATTACGGACGGTTTTCAGGAGAAGTATCAACCCGCCTACGATTATACGATATTGACCGAGGTGGGTTTCCGCTTTTTTCCATTTTTGATCGATGTAATATCCGTTGACCATTTTCAGACGTTCCCAGTGGACACGTACGATGAATTCGATCGCCAACAACAACCGCAACAGAATTCGGATGAGATCATTGTGGCGGTCTCCGCGGATCAACCAACATTGCTCACTCCCAAGGCACTGGTGGCTCCAATTAACACGACGCAGATGGGCGGCGGAATGAAGCAGACGAGCAGCACGGGAGCCTTCAGTATTGCCGAATCCGATTCCGGGTAAGTCGATCGATTTGCTTTTTCTTATTATCTTGGGTTGGTTCCGCCGTGTTTATGGTAAGCGACCGATGCACAAGGATCGCCGCAGCAGCATGGTCGCACGTGAATCTTCATTCATCTGCGTTTCCTCTGCGTTTTTCAGCGATGCTGTTCGAGTCAAGGAAGAGTACGTGGGTGTTCCTAACTAGTTCATCACGTGCTTGCGCTTTGGGCTCTTGTTTTCCTTCTTCTCTGAGAAGTGTTTCTCGGCTATCTCAAGTCTCTGCACAACGTAGTTTTCCCGCACGCAACACGCTTGATGTTCACTTTTTAAAATTAGTTTAACTTTCCCGTTTCAGAGTCATCGGGCATTCAGTCGCTCGCAGTCCATCGCCGTTGAGCGCCGAGGAGAGACAACGATCCGTTTTTGACGTAAGTTGGTTGACGCTTTTCAAGTTTTTCAAGGGTTTGCATGATTTCCAGAAATGGTGGAAGTAATCAACTTTTCTTTCGCTTATTATTAGGCTCTGTCCGTGGATGCGAATCCCAACGAAACGAGCGATTGGTTGCGACGCCAGCGTTTCCCCAATCACATCAAGACGTTCAATAATTACTCAGGTAAGTTTCTCAGTCGTTTTATCTTGATCGATTCTTTTCTGACTGACTGGCTTCGTAGTTTTTCTTGTCGTTTGATCGATTGTCGAATTGTTGCCGTTTCAGGTTCGGATCTTCTTCGATTAAGTCGAGAGGATCTGATACAAATTTGCGACAGCACCGCCGATGGCATTCGCCTTTTCAACGCCTTGCAGTACAAGTATGTGCTAAACCCGGTTTTTTAATCTCTTTGTGTAAAATGTGTTTTTCTGTGTTTCAGGAAGATTCAACCGAAGTTAACCTTATACATGTGCGTTCCTGGAGCCCCGGGTGAGTCTGTTTAGAATTTTCTGGGGTCTCGACTTTTCTTCGAGGTATGATGGTTTGCCTGAGTTCCCAGAGTGCTCTTGATCCATCGTCACTGGACTGCTCCGGAAGCCAACATGTTTCTTTCTTTCCAGCCTACCACGCCGTATTCCTCGTGGCGTTGACATTACACGAATTGGTTCGCAAAGTTTGCGAGTTGATCCAAGTTCAACCGTCGCAAGTATTCGACGTTTATTGTCAAGGACCCGACGGTATCAATGTGCATATGAACGACGACGTAGTACAAAATCTGCCCGATCGCAGTCGATACGTGATCGATGCGATGAAATGCGGTAAGTCGATCTTTCCTTTCGGTCTATTCTGTCCGGATTTTTGATGAAGTATTTCTTCCTTGTTGTGTTTTTCAGGCGACGAACAAGCCGAACGTTATCGAATTCTTTTGAAAGCGGCCACCGAGGCGTGAATGGAAACAAGTACGCTCCAAAATTGGACCCGAAATATCTCATAATCCGCATTTTTATCATCCATGGGGTAGGTTGCGGCTGCTTTTACTATTTTTTTTCCATTTTCATGCCTGTGGGATTTTTGTAACACGCGGAAGGGGCCTACTTATCGACCGTTTAGTTTCTTTTTTGTGACTTGTGGTACATGAGATTGAAAAGCATAAGTTATTTTAGTTCTATTTAGGTTCAATCGGCCTTCTTTCATTCGGCGCAAAACAGTGTTGCCTGAGAATAGGTGTTATTTTGTACACAGCGCTTTTTTGAAACGTATTACTATATGATCTTTTGGCGTGAATATTTTTATGCTTTTTATTAAACTTTAAAGTTAATTTTTGAGTACAAATAATACCGCATTAAACTTAGGTAGGATTACTGTAGGTATATGTTTTATAACATGACTGGACTCGACGTCACTCGATCGCTGCTGGCGCTTCTGGAGACGACCATGACACGTCGCAACGGTTTGTACATTCGTTGTCGCAAATGGAATCCGTATTTCACGGCGTTCGACGAACATGTACGACAAAATACGCTCAACAAAACGACGGCGACCAAACCGAGGAAGATGGCCACGATCGCTCGTAATCCGCCGCTCACCGAATTGATCGACGACATCGACGACGCCGAATCGTCGGAATCGTAGAAACTACACGGACGGAGATTGCTGGCGAATTCCAACATGGGATATCGATAATAATTTTGCGGCGAGAAACAATAATACAACGATTCGTTATAAATTTCCGCATCGGATTCGGGAAGCGATTTCAAAATTGCGAACACCGGCTCCAGACGACAATCGCATTCGAACGGATTCTCCTTCAAATCCAAACGTTCCAAACAACGATTGTTCATACTAGTTTTGAAGATGGTTAAATTTTTCAAATAACTTATACGATTACGTCGGAGACGAATCGTACGGAGACATAGATTTCTCGTGGACGGTATCGAGGAGCCGACGGATTCCCATTGTTCGCCGTTCAATCGATTTTCGCTCAAATCCAAATATTCCAACCGATTTAGTAATCGAGCGAATTGAACGACGGGTAACCATTCCAAATTCGTACCGCGAGCCGAGAAATATTTCAAATTCCAGGCCGATTCGGAAAGTTCGTCGAAGATGAAGAAATTCGAGCCGACGTCGCCAATCATCGAAGTTGATTTGAATAAATCGTGATCATAATCCAATTCGAGACGTCGCAAATTCGTACTGTATCGAAATGTTCCATTTCCGATACGATTCAATCGATTCGATCCCAAATTCAATTCGCGTAACGATCGAAGTACGACTGTTGGAAACGTCTCGATCGAATTATGCGATAGATCCAAAATTTCCAACGTACGGAGACAACATTGATCGAAAATCGACGGACGAATATTGACGATTCGATTGTGCGATAAAAATAATCGACGTAAACCGGTGTAGATACGCAACGAATCGGAATCGATTTTCGTCAATAAATTATCGCTCAAGTCCAATTCTTCCAACGAGTCCAATTTCGAATTCTGGTGGCGGTCTTCGAATATTCGCGGAAATTCGACGAATCGATTGGAATTCAAACGAAGGATTTTCAAATTCGACAATTTGGCGGGAAGACGTATCGATTTCAAACGATTATTCGACGCTCGTAGAATCGCCAATCGATTGTCGACGGGTAATTTCTCGAACGATACGTGCTCCAGGTCGAGAAACGACACGTCCAACGATCCAATTCGTGGCGGGAAAGCGGACCACGATCGATTTTCTTCGCCGCCCACCACCGACGATGGATCGATCGATTCCGTTCGACTCACGTTCAACGATTCCAAACGTTCGAAATTGGCGAACACGTCGAACACTTGGTACGATTCGATTCGATTCCGTCCGCCGATATTCAACTCGATCACGTGACTGATCTCGCGGAAGAATTCTCGATCCAAATACGCTCCGCATCCGTACAAATCCAAATGATCGGCTTGAATCAATGCATCCGCGCGAACCGAATCGATCCTCGTCGTTCGATCGCCGGCGACGATCTCGATTCGACGGCCACGAACGGCGTGAAACGGCGATCGCGACAAATCCAAATACGCGACGGGCGGTAATCGGACGAAATCGGCGGAGGAAAATTTGAAAACGTTTCCCGCCAAATTTAGTCGATGCAATTGAACTCGATCGAACGACGGCAATAATTGTGTGAATACGCTCAAATCGTCGATCGAATTCGACGAGATGTTCAAATTTCGAAGCGAACTTAACGAGCGTAAAGTATCTTCGGGCCACGTACGTAATCGATTGTACGATAGATCGAGTGTGATCAACGATTGTAATCCGTCGAATGCTCGCGAATCGATTCGCTCCAACCCGCAATCGGACGCGTACAATTCTCGGAGACGATTCGCGCCGCGAAACGAATCGTCTCTCAAATATGGAATACGATTTTGATTCAAAATTAAAATCTCGGTCCAGGCGGGAATGACGGGCAACTCGTCGAGGAACGTCGTCGTCAGTGCTCCACGACACTGGACAATTTTCGCATCGAACTCGCACGAACATTTCGAACAAATCGAATCGTGCGGAAATTGATCGACGGAGCAAAGTGATCGATCGATGATGAACGGGAGCAGAAAAATCGAACGTACGATCGATATCTGGGAGGACATTTCGGACACTCGGAGGAAAAGCGACCAACGAAGTGGAATGACCGCGAACCAGACACAAGCGGCTAATGGAATCTAATAAAAAGTCGAGTCTCCAGTTTATCGATCAAGGCGATCTGTCCCCTCTCCGGAGGAACGGACGGAAGGAAAGGGAAATGCCAACACAAACGGAGTTAATGAAAGGAAAATTTGAGACACTCCGCCAAAAGGAAGGAAGGCGGCTCGATTCGTATTGACTGACCTCGTCGACCGCCAAACTCCAAACACTCGTCGCCGCCTCTTTTCCTTTTTTTCATATTTCGTCGTCTTGCTTCTTCGGCTTCTTCGGGACCTTGGTCGTCGGTTTGGACTGATGATATCGATTCCCGGTGGGAATCAATGGGCGATGAGCGGGAACCCCTCGAGAGATCCGACGAATAAAGTCCGCATCGACTTCTCTCTCCAATAAGCCGATTCATTTCGAGTTGGTCAATTTCGACGCTCGGAACTTCTCCTGCGAAGATGCTAAAAAAACGTCCCGAATTAACTCGTACAAGTCATCAAAAAAAAGGCCAAGAAAAAAGATTACAAGGGAATAGAAACGTATTAACGAACGAGTGCGTTATATCGATTCCTAAGAGACCAACAAAAAGTACTCATGGCCTAATTTCCCATTAAAAAAGAAATGTGATCATTTTCATACAACAGTATCAGAAAATAATTATCCCCAAAGTATCGATAAAAAAGAATTATTTCCCATAAGCCGCGTTATAAAAAAAAAAGAAACCATGTACCCAAATAAGTGCCTAAAGTTTAGATAATTTCAAAGTTTGTCAACAAAGAAAAGTGACATTCATAAAATCCTACCAAAGAAAAATATCCTATTCAACTTCGATAATCCACGAAAAGTCATCAACAAATAATCCTGATTAAAAAAAACCCTCATCATACAAATTACAGCCCAACACAAATTTTGAGGCCAGAAAAAAGGCTGCATAAATTTTGAGATAACAAAAGAGAAAAAAGACCTGTACTGATCAATCAAAAAACTTGCTCCGTGTGACCCTTATTGCTCGGGAAAAAAAGAAGTGATACCTTTCAAAGAACCATCCAAATCATACGCTACCTTATTCGCCCTTGACCTTCTTAGCCGCCTTTTCCAAATAGAAGGAAATATTATCGAAAACGTCCGCGAGTGCCAACTTGATTCGATCGATCCAACCCGACGACGAACTCGCCACGTACTTGAATAATCGATTCAAGAATTTGTTCAAATAACGAAACGATTGATATACGAAATCGAATCCGAGACGAGCCACTCGACCGAAATTCTCGTAGATCCATTTCGGGAATCCGACGATCGAATCGCGAACGGCCAAGGCGGCCGCGATCAAATCGTCCTTGATCGAAGTGCTGACGAACGATTTGAATCGATCCGTAACGTTGGCGAACGAGCGTTTGACGATTTGAACGGTTTCGTTCGCCGACGCCTTGTAATCCCAAGTGAGCCCGATTCGTCCCGTTTGCATGAATTGATAGATGTCGTGGCATAAATCGTGACTCTTGGGAATCAATTCGACGCCGGCCGCGTTCGTACAATTCACGTAGAGGATGACCGAAGTGAGCGAAACCAGAATCGTAAGGATGAGAATAATGAACGAGATCGCTGTGCATATGCGTTTGGTCACTGAAAATGAAAACAGTTGGCGTTAAAAAACCGCAGCTTCTCCAAAACTTATACAGTAGTGTTCGTTGATAAGAAACTCTTCTTCGTGTCCGAATTATAAGAAACGGCAACAAGAAATATCGTTTTTTATAAGAATGGTCGGTTATAAGAAACTTTTTCTGGGATTTTGGAGTTTCAAATAATCGAACACTACAGTAATAGATGGATTCAAATAAAACCAAAGCTCCCAACAAAAAATTTAAAACAGTACTTACACGACGTGGTCTTGCTCGTTTCGATGACTTCGTATTCCTCCTTGTAATATTGTCCATTCGGCGAACCTTGATAGGAACCTTTAAAATAAAGACAATTCTTTCAATTTCAATCACATCTGTATTACACTACAGAAATTATAAAACTCCACAAAATTCACTTACCATTTATCGATTGACGCAACGGCGGACGTTTGTAATCGGGCGTTTTCGGCGATCTCCAAACCAGACCCATAATTTCTCGATTTTCGTTGATTTTTGGCGAAATCGAGCGAGATCTTCGACAAATTCGATGAAATCGAACGTGACGAATTGAATACAATCGAATTTCGTTGAAGTTTTTACAAATATATCGATGATTCAAGAAAATTTTGATCAGAGGAAAACCGAAATTTTCAAATGGCGTTGGTGGGAGAATTAGGGTAAAATTAGGTTTCAGATCGAGAGTGTCGAGGGCGATTTTGAGAATGTGAGATTCGAGAGAGATTAAGCTAACTAATTGATCAGCGATTCCGGAAAGGTCGCCGATAATCTCGAAAATTGATCAATTTGTGGATCAGTAAAATATTATCTGAATCCTAACTTTACCCGCAGAAAAGTTTCCTTGTCCATTCTTTGATTTGGGAAATTAATTATTGGATTTTTGGAAATCGATCAAATTTTGATATAATCGATTGCGAATCGTTAATTTTTTTGGTGGAAATTTGTTAATTAAACTACGAAAAGGGTAGGTTGATCGAATTTATAATTTTTCTTTTGAGATTCTTTGATTTTTTGCGTTTTGGAGATTGTGATTTAATTTTTTTCAATTTTGTTATTGGTCAAGGGTAAAAATTCATTTTGATTATACTTTTATCTCCTCAATTTGATCTTATCATTCTAATTTTTATAGATTCATCAAGAAAATGCCACCGCGCAAAGGAAAGGCCAAGGAAGAACAACCGGTCGTCTCGTTGGCACCGCCGATCGCCGAAGGAGAAGTACGTTTCGGTGTGGCGCATATTTTCGCCTCGTTCAACGACACGTTCGTTCATATTACGGATTATTCGGGTAAGTAGACTCGAAGAAAGTTTGTTTGGGGGAATTTTGTTACTTGGTGGTTTTAATTTGAAGATAGAGAAAGTTAGTGATCAGTCGGTGAACTCTAAAAATTTTCTGTTATTCAATAACCATAAGTGGACTAATTTGGATTATTCTTTCGCAATAGGCTTCGAACGAATCTCGAATTTCTCCGGATATTCCGAGCTCGAGCTATTTGGAATGGATTGGCCGCTCATTCGGTACTTATCGTTGGCAGAAATTCATTTCAAATAGCTCGATCTCGAGAAAAGACCGATATTCACAGATTCCCTCGTAGCCTATTGAGATTTTGCAAGATCTGCGCTGTTTAGGACAGGTCATTAGGTTTAGAAACCATTGAGCCGAACTGGCGATCAAGCTGCTAGAATTTCGTAACTATCGATCTGAGCATCCGATCTTACTGCTGGTTATCTCGTTTGGGTTGATCAGATTACACACATACACTGACAGTGAGATGCTTCCATGACCCCATGACCTTCCATCCTTCGATTTGAGGGACCTCAGTTTTGGGCGTCCTCTCTCCCCTCCGATTTCTAAACCCTACGTTCTATCTCTTCTACTTTCAGGACGTGAAACCATTTGCAAAGTGACCGGCGGTATGAAAGTGAAAGCCGATCGAGACGAATCGTCGCCCTACGCGGCCATGTTGGCGGCCCAAGACGTGACGGAACGTTGCAAGGTATTGGGCATCACGGCCTTGCATATCAAATTGCGAGCTACCGGCGGAACTCGAACCAAAACGCCCGGTCCCGGAGCTCAATCGGCTTTGCGCGCTTTGGCTCGCGCCGGTATGAAGATCGGTCGTATCGAGGACGTGACGCCGATTCCGTCGGATAGTACTCGAAGGAAGGCCGGTCGACGAGGACGACGTTTGTGAGAAGAAGAGACGACGATATTGAATCGACGAGAAGCCTCAACATCGCTTTACCGGATGAAACAACAATTCGAAGGAAATACGATTATGAAAATAAGAGGTAACATCGTTCACGTTTTTGTTGATGTTTCTTATGAATGAATAATGAAAAAGTTATAAAGAATTCGAAACTGACGAAGTTACCGAATATCAAAGTTTGAAAACTTTTAAAACCCTGACCAGAATATTTGAGCAAAGGCACGAAGTAAAGGAAAAAAAGAACCCAAAACCGGAAGAGATTAAAACAGGACACAAAAAATTCCAAAAGGGCAAAGTAAAGCTATCCAAAAAAGGAAAACAACACCTTCAGTAAACCGGAACTCGAATAAAAAATTGAAAGCACTTATCGACTACCTGATCATTTACATATTGCAGTAATTACAATTTGGACTCCATATCCGGACGTAGTTGAAGTGTGGCATCGATCCAAATGTTCGGTCGATAAAGCACGTCCTTCCAGATGAGCGTTTCCTCCTCGCTGCTGTCCATCCAGTCCACTTTCTCGCCATCCGAGTAGCCTGGAAAGGAAATTTCTGCGTTCTGGATATTCGTCTAAACCTGGCGGAGCTGCAGCTCATTCAGCTCCTCGCCCACTGAACCCAAAAGGAAGATCTGTTACTGAGCTGGAAACCGAAATCTGGGCCGCTCGCTTGACTCACCGAAAGATTCAAGGTTCACAGCGAACTTCATGAGGCCAAAAAACTCACCCTCGGATCCACTGGACTGCTATATGCCCTTATCTCCCACACACGCTTCTCCTGAGCCCAAACCCAAAAATGACCCCTCATTTCTATCTAACCAATCAAACCCCAAAACCGGAACCCCATCAACCGACTAAACCTCAAACTGCGCAAACTTCTCACCTGTTCCGATATTCAACCGAATCCCACCGAGAAATTCGTTCGATCCCATTCGTTGATGCGACCAAACAGTCAATTCCAAGCAACGTTCCCTCAAATCGTCCACAGTCACATCGTCGTACGAAAACGTGTGATTCCACGTCGGATCTGCGCCTAACTTGAAAACCGGCGACTTCCTTTTCGTTTGTTTACGATGGTCGGGATAAAGGTAGCTGAAATTAAAAAAAACTCGTTTTAAACTGCTCAGCAAACCGAGAAAATGAACTTCGAAGTCTTACCATTTGATATAACACGATCCTCCGGCCACAATTCGCGACGCTGACAGATTTTGAGGACATCGTACCAAACATTGTAAGCATCCGTTAACCGATGTTCGACGGCCGCAATCGGGCGAATTGAATCGAAGACTGATCATCATATCGGGCGGTGGGACGTACTCCTTTTCCAATTCGGTATCATCCTAAAAACCGATTACTTCAGTTTCAAAAAGTTTAAGAACAAATCAAGAGACTTACTCGGTGTTGGCCGAACGGAACCCAATACGTTTCGCCCGGTAGCCACGGGTAATCGGATAATTTCAAATGAATCTCGCCCAGGAAGTGACTCCGATTCAATACGTCGCAGTGCCAAGCCGTGATCAGTAATGTTCGAGCTTCCACTTCGGATTTGGTCAGGCCGGGGAACTGAAAACTCAAAACTACATTGAAGAATCAAAGAGCAAACAAGAACACCTCACCTTCAAAATTTCGTCAAATTCGGGATGAATAGTTCGACCCTTGACGCGAGTTTTCCGTTTTCCTTGAGGCGACACATCCGGAAGCAAATACATTTTGATATACCTAGAAAGAGAAAATCAGTCAACGAATCTGTCGAATGATCAATGAACGAACAGGACCGTAATTGGGCATCCTGTTCACAGACCTCCTTCGATTTACGATTTTCCTCTCGTTCTGAGGCGATGAACTTGAACAATCATTCATGCCCAAATAGTGAGAGGTGGATCAAAATATAAGCTAAATAAAAAAATGCTACTTACGGATTCGATCGATTCTTCTTCGGATTCATCGGATACAAATTTCGGCACTTGATCACGTGCACTTCCAACGATCCATCGACACAATTATAATTGCACGCGAGCAATATCTCGCCTTGAACCACAATTTTTGAATAGCTCAAAGTTAGCGAACCGCGCGAATCGTCTTTGAGGTGTTTGAGTGAATTCTGAAAAATTCAAAGTTAATTAACGAAGTAAATGAAGTGGCCATGCTTACCTTTTTCGAAGAAGCCACCGAGCACGAGCCGAGGCTAACAACGCTGTCGCCCGATAAAGATGCATTGTCGTCCCACGATTCCGATACATCGTTGAATGTTCCGCTTGAATTTTGCTGAAAGAAATAACGGACGTAAATCCAACTAGCGACGTGGCTCTGAACTACTTTCAGCTTGGAACAGATTAAACACCAGGAAGCAGGAAGAAGACTAAAAAAACTTCCACTTACCGAAGCCGGTCGTGTCAATTCGACGGTCATCGACGATTTCTTCTCTTCTAATCGCCTACGTTCACGAGCCACTGCACCAGCCTCGACGAAAGCGGCGACAACTGCGGCTCGAATATCGTTATCCGAATGTTGCTTGCTCCGTTGGGAACCACTCGAGCATCGATCACGCTCCCGATCGCGTCCCGATCCCATTGTATTTGTTGAAACGTTATCGCTCGATGTGGCTGAAATCCAAAAGACAATAAAGTTCTCTCAAAAACCCGAAAGAAAAGAATGATTCGGCACTTACATCTCACGCTGACTCGGACATTCGTCACGCTCAACAACGAAGTCAGTGAATTGTCCGCCTTGGTCACTGTCTCCAAGTGATTCGGAACCGATGGGCATCGAAGGCCTGAAACGAAAAGAGAATCAAATACGATTTAAAACGAACATATTTTACATGTTTTTTAAATACTAACGACATACACTAAAGCAATCACGCGAAAATGGGTGTTTGTCAGCGAAAGCACTATGGTAGCACAACAAAACACACAATCGAGATGCATTCACGGGATGCTTACTTTCTCCTTTTACGCGAGAACATGGCTACAAAAAGGAGAGCTTTGTTCAGCTTAGCTTTTCGATTCAATGACGCGCGTGTAACCGTCGAATGGAACCGCCAGCCGTTGACATCCAGCCTCTTTATGCCACCAAGAAGAAACCAGACAAAAATATGAGTCTACTTACCCCGGTTGAAATTGTTCAATAAGGAGCGTTCCATCGTCTCCTCGCGCCATGATTTCCTCAACGTCGATCCGCGCACGCAATCTTCTTCGATGTGCTCGACGCGTAACAAAGGCACCGGATTGCTGCTCGAAATGGCGTTCGTCGATGACCAGGCATTTGGATAAGAACCGTCCGGACGAGTGCGCGAGAAGTCGGTCGATCTAAATTCGAAAGAGGAAGTAACAATTTCAAAAACAAAACAAGACAAAATCAAGTGTACTTACGGCCCGACAATGCCAGAAGCGGACATCTTGCTTTGTCTCCACGAAGCGCGCGAGGCAGCGGCCGCAGACGCATTCAAACTGGGCGATCGCGGGCGCATGTCGTCCAAATGGCGATAATCGATCGACGGATTGTCTTCGTTCAACTTGTTTTGCGAAGTCCGATTGGTTTGCGGCGGTAAGCCGATGGTGTCGACTCTTTCTAAAACGAAAAGTATTTTTAGAGTACCACTGAGAGATAATGATGGAAACTAAAGGAACTTACGCCAAGACTGCATGGATTCTTCTCTCAATTGTCGTAAGAGCATTCCCGAAATGGAAGCATCCGTCGAAATCGAATGAGCGACGGCGGCGGCCGATGCTGCCGGAAAATAATCGTTCTCTGCATTCCGTACACGCAAGGCCATTGTCGAATTGCTTTTGGTTAAACTTCGTCCACGTTTCGATTGAGGACGTTGTTGAAAATTCAATGCGTTCGGTTGAATCCATTCGCCCGTCAAAACGGCGTATTGCCTTAAAAAAAGAGAAGAATTTCATTTGAAAACATTCCCTATTCGCGGTACGGAATTAGAAAATGAGAATTCTAAAATTCGTATTCGATCAGCAAGCGATGAATAGAATTCAATTCGATTCAGTACATACCTAGTCTTGTCGCACAGAACGCATATCCATCCGAGTCGACATCCATCGGCTTGTACTCGACACGAAACGCAGACGCGCGCGTGACATTTCGGACAAGGAGCGCCCGAATTCACAAGCATTCCCAACGACGTTCGACAACGAGCGCAACATTTCTCCGGACTACGACGACCGTTTTCGCCGAGTCGAGATAGTTTTTCGATTTCGGCACGAAGGCGTCTGAAAGGAAAGAGAGAACGAAAGATGAGTACGTGATTTCTGCTGGAAAAATTCCAGACGGAGCCATTGGCTAACATACCAGAAGGCAACCCAAAAAACAGATTTCATGCACAGATGACTTCCTAATCAAAACAAAGTACAATACCCAAGAAAAAGAAACTCACTTACCTTATTTGCAAATCCTTCTGTTTCTGAATATCCAAATCGCGTTGAAGTACGGACATAATTTTCCGACGTTCCCATTCTTCCAAGCCGTCCAAATTCGGCAAATCCATTCCCGTGACGATTTCCTTCTTCTTCGTTCTTCCTCAATCGTACGATTCCATTGATCTCCGAAATTTCCCGCCAGCACGTTTTCTACTTGAAGGGGAAATGTCTTCGTCGTCGTCCACCGATCGAATATTTGAACCAACGAATCGAATGTCCGCCGCCGTCGACGAAAACGAATTCCTTTCTCGCGATTCAGAATTTCTTGCTCGTTTCGAGAAATCGGACGGATGCAGCTGCGAAAACAAAATCGACGAGTCGACGACGAGGATGATTATTTGAAATAAAATACTAGTCGGCGAGGAGACTCGTTTCGGGCGGAATCAAAATTTATTTATTCAGCCGAAATTCTTGTTCGACGACGAATTGAAATTTTCTCTTGGTTATTCAAAAAGAACGACGGTAAAGAGGAGATTTGGATTTAAAAAAGCAGATTCAAGAGATTTGGGATTTCAAAATCGATATAACGAAAAGAATTTTGATCGCAATCCGATTCGAGCAGAGATCGATCGATTCGTCCCCGACTTCACGATCTTGGGCCACGATTCCGGAACTCCCGCCTCGTAGCAGACATCGCCTGAAACCTGTACAGTTGTGCGCTGGGCTTATTTGTCCGTAGACCGGAAAATTGAACCCCCGGGGACCAAATGTCCGCGCGATTTGTCGAAGATACTGTACGTTTAGGGCGATGATCTTCAGGTACAGATGTTCTCATGACAAATTTGAAATTAATAAAGTGTAAACCGAAAAGAGCTATGCAAATTTGTAATCGATTTATGATCATTTCGCTTTTTTGAAACTTAAAAATACTTTTTAATCCCAAATTACACTTTTTTGTTTGCTTTTGAAATTATGAAAAAGGCAAATTTTACTTTCGATTTGACGGTGTTAACAAATTTTACATTTGAATTTCGCGCGTTGGGC
>JAQGCW010000254.1:0-13681 GCA_034700065.1 Mesodorylaimus bastiani | reverse complement strand
GGTGAAATGAACCGGCCAACCACGAAGGAAGGGGCTTTTGTTGAGCCCTTCTTTGTGTGACCTTTTTCTAGTTAGGATCTCTATACTTTTTTCTTCTCGAAAATGGAAACTGGAACGACGCGATGGGTCGGTTTGCGTTGTGTTGATGAGACGCGGAAGAGCCTAGCGCTCTTTTGGCTTCTTGCCCTCGTTCGATGCACCCACTCTGATGCTAATCACTCGTCTCCTCTTTTTTTGTCTCGGTTTAAGAAAAGAATAACCAAGAGGAGAAGCTTCTCATTTCATCGGATTTCACGGTTTCTATCAGTAGTCTCTGGGGGGGATGAAGGGCTTCCGATTCCTATCAGGTTGCTGCGTCTATGTAAGGCTCGTGTACGCGTGATGGACCGGATTAATCCGATGCACGGGGTTTTGTCGCTCTCTTGTTTATACGCTCGTGTACCACGCTATTCTCATTTGCATACGTAACATTTTTTCCTTTTTGTTTTTGCAGGAGTGGGTTCGACGAGAGGAGGAGACATTGCGACAAATTCTGCAACTCTCGGACGGAGGTGACGCGGAGGAAGCCGTTGCTAGTACGTCGTCTTCTTCGATCAACAAGACATCTTCATCGACGACGGCGACACCCGCCGATTCAACGCCCAAACGGAAGTGCCGAAAGAATAAGGAGAACGTAAGTAGCAATTTACTTTCCTTTCGAACCCTGTGATCGGAGGTTAGATTTATGATGGGTTTGAGTTGGGTGTGGGGAGTGGGAAGTCACCGATGAGGATGATGGCAGGTGTTGGATACTTGGTACGTTCTCTACGCCCGTCATTGGCTCCTCGCGGATTCTCACGCGCTCCCGTGTGACCCGACGCGGTATTGGCGCTTCTGGATGGTTCTGGGCGACGATTAGAATCTCATGTAACCGCGATGATTATCATCATTTGCTTGTGTCACGCACGATTCGTGCGGCTGACAGGGATCCATCATCCTAGCTTCCTGTTGCCATGGACATTGGGTCGGTTGATCCCTCGCGTATTATATACGGTGATCTCTCGTTTCTTCCGGCGTATCTCTCTTCGTTAGTTATTGATAATTTTGAGTTATTCGTGGACGGGGATCATTATTTTGAGTGTCACAAGGGAAATAAGTAGTTGCAAGATTATAAATACGGGGGACGGCGGGTTCTCTCCTGACATTTCCGCTCTGCGGCCCTTCTCGGCAGCAGCTGGTCGTGAAATGTAGAGTCTTCTTCTAATTTGGGGGAATGATTGATACTCGGGGTGTAGATAAAGAAGGAGCCAAAAAGGAAGGGCGATATGGATTGGATCGACCTGCCGTCGCGCGTAAGGGGACTAGTAAAGTAAACGTCGGTACCAAGCGCCGGCATGCGAAGAAGATGGAAAATGTGGGGAATGGTCGCAGTTTTGAAGAGTTTGCTGTTCGCAGACGAAAGTGGATGGATGATCTTCGAGGAGTTTTTTCTCTTAAGAGCTCTCTCGCATTGTGGTCTCTGTTGAATTTGCTCGAGTAGAGATGAATAGCTTCCGACCGACGACGAGATGAGGAGGAGGACAACAATGTTGGTTAGTTGGAAGAATTTTTGGCAGTCGATCTAGGTTTTTCTTTAGCCTCTCTCGGGCGATGCCGAAGAGCGAGGCCGATGCTCCCGGGTGCACTCGAACGTGCATCTTCTCTTATCGTTGGGTTTAGTCGAAGAAAGGAGATGCTCTTGAAAACCGACGATGAGCCCATTGTTTTTCCTCCTTCCTTCCTTCTTACGTCAAGATTCTTCTCGTGGCGAGTGTTTTTCTTTCTTCATCTCTCTTCTTCCTCCTCGTGGCGGCTTTTTCTTCGTTTTCTTTCTCTTCGAGGTTTTTTGTTACTCGGACGGGTGGATTATTTCCGATGCTCCCTCCTGGCTGGGTGGGATGGTGGTATTGATCTCTCCTCGACTCGTCTGCCCTAGATGGTGGTTCGGTGAATGAATGGCTGGAGGAGATGATGGTCATACGCGGATCGGATCGGCTCGATTCGAGGCGTGAATATCAAACAGCCTGCTGAATAATGACGGACCTTGTGCGCGGTTCGTGTAGGAAAGAGGAGTAAATTATTAACGAGAGCGTTATTGCGCTTCGTCAACTATTTATTACTGGCCATCGGCCAGAGAGGGCGAGGAAGGGGAAGAAGGGGGCGGGTGTCGTCGGTAAGATTAGTATCCCCACTGGGCTGGGCGCTGTATCGTCTTCGATCGCCGCTTATTTCGAGCGTTTCTTTCGCTTTTCGAAACGCCTAGGTGCTGCTTCTGGCGGGTCAAGCTCCTGCTTAGGATTGATAGTGCGGGTGTAGCGGAGGTGATCGTTTAATTATTATCATGAACTAGTCTTGGTCGGAAAGGGAGCCTTGGGTCTGCGGCGGCTGTGGGCGGTCGATGCCCTCGACGAGTTTTTTTTCTTTTCAAAAAGTACTCGAGCAAAAAGTGAGGATGCGCAAATGGCATGCTTTTTTCAAAAGTGCTTTCGCGGTCGAGTACCACGCCGCTCGTTCCGAAGTGGATGGTCGGTCGGTCGGTCTCGTTTCTCATCATCGTTTGGTTTCGATGAATGAGAGCTTTTTGAAATCCTTTTTTACTCTCGTCCGCTCGAGTAGTTCGTTCTCCTCCGTCGGGTTGGCTCAACTCGGCTCGGCTCGGCGCGGCTCGGCTGGTTGCTCTCGACTCAATTGTGGAACACTCGGGGCGTTCGTTCGTGGTCTTTGTTGAACAATTAAAAGTGCCCTTCGACGATAATGGGTCATGTTTTGATTTCTCCCGAGGGTCTCGAACAATCTGAGGTCTCCCCTCACTTATACTCGAGCATGTGATGGAATTCTTGAAGGTGGTCATTATTCTTGGTGAGTGGAAAGGGAGGGGACTTCTCGATAGCGCTCGAATGGGGAAAGAGCACGTGGGAAAAGGAAGTGAACGAAATAAGTGATTAGGGGTGAAAGTCTGATAGCTTGATTACGTATGTGTAAATGTCGCAGGATCAATGTCGCGTGGGTGGGAAGTTAGCAATCTGTAAAAAGCTTGTAAACACTGGGAATTTCATCGACTGTCGAGCGGTATTGGGTTACAATCATGATTGGCGAGATCCTGATTCATCCTGATCCAATCACGATTGCACTCGGAGCTCGCAGTCAGCAGATTTTGACTATGACCTTTGCGGCCTCCAGGATTTTCTGGCCATGATGTCATGTCATGCGGGCTTCTTCAGCTTCAGTTTGAGTATTTCCAAACCAATTAGCCGGATCTGTTGAACCTAGAACCTGGAAACCAAGATTGCACTGAATTTCTAACCTTGGGAGACTCAATGGCATATGAACTTTCCAAGTCGCGCGCTGCGTATTTTTAACGATCGCACGCAGTTGTTTTAAATTGCTTGGTCGCGACTTTTTCATGATTGCTTAGGCACCCGAGGCGCCCGCTGGTCTAATGGGAGAGCAGGAAAAAGCGAAGCTTCATCATTCGACTGGGTAGGAGAGACGTTTTTCTCTGTCTTCTGAGCACTTGATCATCGGCTGGGGTCATCTGCGTTCGGTTGGAGTGGGAGACGAGGCGAAACTTGTATCGTCTTGGTTTCTGATCAAAGTGCACCCTCGAAGAGTCGGGAGCGCCTGCAAATCGTCGAGTGCTCGATCTCCCCCTCCCGCCCTTCATTTGCTTTTACTGTGTATCTTTTCGAGAGACTCGGAATACGAGTGGGAGAGACTCGCAAGTTCAACAGTTTGACGCTCTTGTTTGCTGCTTGACCGGATTCGATTCAATTGAATTCGATTGGTTTTTGTGTTGAATGAGTGAGCGAGCGTGTCTTGTGGTTTCTTCGGTCGTGGGGGCTGCTGTCATTTTGAGTCTCTGTTGTTCTTTCTGTTAATGTTCTTCGCGAGATTGCTCTTTAGCTCCTGGCGTTGATCGGGAAGAGATCTGATTAGGATCGATGATCAAGCGGTGAAGGTCTCTCAGTTCGATCTATCCTATATGGTAGCTTGCATGCGTGAAATCGATTTCTATCGTCATCTATCCAACAGGCGAATTCTGTTTGTAAACATGGCCGAGCATATATTTAGAGCTCTATTCTGTACGGGTGGGGAATCGATAGGTTTATCGTCGTGGTTGGTTGGAAATTGATAATGCTACTACATACGTTGGGCAAACAAGAGAAAGCCTCGCGCCAATGGAAGAAGCAGCTGCTTAAATAAGGAGCAAATTGAGCGGGCTTTTCTGGCGGCGATCGACCGGTTCGGGCGTCCGTGACTGGCTTGATACAGTCGTACGTGTGTAGATTGATACCCGAAGCGAGGCATTCGATAAATGATGAGCTAGATAAGCGGCTTTTCGGGATAGGTAAGCGGCGGCCATTTTTGAAAACCGACTGGACGCGGGGTTGGCGCCTCGGTCCAACGGGTGGCCGTTTTAGGACCCAAATGGGCGGGCGCCATCATTCGAGCGAACGAGTGTTCGGTTTTACCGAGCGTGATAAACGAGGAATTGAAGGGGGGGGGGTTGTGAATATGAAACATGGGCGGGGATCGATTCGGTTCATTTTCACTTAGCGGCATGTGTTCGAAGAACGCGACGGGCGGCGTCCGGGGCATCCTGCTGACGACGACGAGGAGGTTAACGAGGCTAACGTTCTTCATTCAGCTGACTCCTTGCCGCATCTCATTTTCCTTGTTTCGAAAACGTAGCTAATTCTTCGAGGCCCGACGGAAATTCTTGAATACCAATCATCGGGATGGGGCGGATGGGGACTGACCTGTTTTTTCTGTCCTTTCTGTCTCTTTTCCGACTCACTGATTTCGTTTTGCGAGAACTGATTTGATTTCTTTTCTTCTCTTTCTTTTCCAGAAAATGGCCATGCTGGCGTTGTCGATGAAGGAAAGTGACAACGCCTTGAACGGGAACGGATCGTCGGCTTTGATTTACGGAGCGTCGGAAACGTGTTCGATTAATTCTCGATTGGGAAATAATATTACCAAAATGGAATTGAGTCAGGTACGTGCGAGAGCTTTTCCTCTTCGTCTTCTTCTTTTCTGCTTGAGTGTTTTTTATTCATGGCGATCACGTTCGAGTCTCGTGTTCCACCGCGCGCGCGTCGGTTATTTTTATTATCATAATGTCTCGAAGCATTAGGCGTAGTTGGCATTTCATTATCACTCGACCTCGTCGACTTGGCATCGATGCCCCGAATGCACTTGGCTCGATTTGCGCACGAAGCAGGAAGAGAAGAGGAGGCGTCAGAGTCATCACAATGCATACAGCCTTATTTGGTTCGTCTTCTTTCTCTGATGATCGACGTGTTTAGGCCGTCGTCGAAGTCGAGAAAAAAAGCGAAGTTGAGGAGGCGGGCGTATGATTTGACACTTTTTTCTTCGACAGTTTGAACACTGGCGCGAGAAAGTCTTTTAAAGCGCAGCAGTTTTTTTGTGAAAATTTAAAGATAGCCCCGGCATATAATTAAAATAGGCGAAAGGTGACGTAATTGGGCGAGTAGCAGTCAATTAGGTGGAGAAATTTGCTTTGTTGACATTCTTGGAATGGTTCTGGGGAGGACGGGATTGATGAGAAGGGGCAGAGTGCAGTCGGAGAAGGGAGGCGGGCGCGTAGGAGATGGAGCAATTCAGATTTCTCTCTCTCTCCGTACAAGGGGCGTGTGTCGTCGAGGTCGATTGGGTGGTGTTTTCCCGTCGTTTTTCCTGATTGCTTTCACATACATCCGAGTCGTTTGCTGGCTCGTTCCCGTTGCCGTTTTGGCCTTTGGCGAGGAGAGAAGATAGAAAATCAAATTCTCAGTTGTTCGGCCGACCGGCGCAGTTTACGCTCGGTTGCTCGCTTCCGCCTTCTTCTTCGACCAAGACAGTACAAGCACGACGATTGAATGCTTGCTAGCCCAGATAGGGAGGGGAATTAAATTACTGACCGTTGATGACAGCGGGGCTCGTTTGCATTAGAGAGGGGGCCTCTTTCGCCGCCCCCAAAAGCGCCACGGGACTGGACGGGTGTGGCGTCCGACCGGATGCCCCGGTCTTGTCCAAGTAATGCTATCATGGAAAATCGGACGTGAGCACTAGGGAGGAAACACGATCCTCGACGAGGAGGCAAGTGATCTCCGCTCATTGTTGTGATGGACCGGGTCTTATATAGCGAGTATTTTGACGCTCTCTCTCTCTTCTCGTTTCTCTCCTCTCGTCCTCCTCTCATCTTCCTTCTCCTTCTCGGCGACCGCCTTTTCTTCCTCGCCTCGCCTTGATGGACGGATATCTTGATTGATCAGTTGTCAGTCATTCTGCACTGCGTCCAGTTCGGCGGTTGATTTTTTTTGTTGTTGCTGGCTTCAGCAGGTTTTCGGGTGTACGGACGGACTCCTTGCGCCATTTTCAGCCTGCTAGGACACCGCTAATTTTGGAGTTTTGGAGGATTGATATTGGGGCTCGCAAGGTAGTGAATGTAATATGCGAAGTGGTAAACAGATAGGAAGCCCTCCCAATCAGATGTTTGACCGCCCGTTTGTACTTCTATTTTAATTATTTTTAGAACCTAATAAACGTCTTCTAATTTCAGACCTCCTCGCAATCAATGGTTCAAATATTGAACAACGACCGAACATCGCCGTCACTCTTACGACCCAAATCTAGTTCGGCTGCATTCGATTCGGCTTCACCGGGACAGAGTTCAGGTGAGTGCACGGCTACTTGATTTTGGGGTTTTGCTTGTGGCCTCTTATCTTATTGAGCGTCTTAGTTTCTGGGGAGAGAGAACTTGGAGTCAATCGGTTGCCCTTTTCCTTGGTCCAACCTTTCGGTCAGGGGGGACTTTGCACATCCGTAGGATTCTGGACTCTTGGTGTAACTTATAAAAACCTCGAAAGCGAGCTGACAAACGTAAGATTGAGTTTCAAAGCAAAACCTCGCCGAACAGTTTTTACGCCCCTGGTTTTACGAGTGACGAGGAGGGCGAGTAATAGATTCCAAACTCATCTATTCATGCCTCGCAGCGTGTGTGTATTTTTTTGAGTGGGAAGGCCTGAAATTTAGCGCCAGCTGGTTTATGCATCTTCTTCTTCTCTTCGATTCCTCTGAAAGATATCACCTTGCGAAAATGTTGTTTATTCTCGGTCAAACTACTTCACAGCTGATTTCTAATCCGGTTTTTCTTTCTTCTATTCAGGGAGCACGATTGGAACGACGTCTCGAATTAATAAACGACCGGCGAACAATGGCGTAGCGATGGCGGTCGGCGGAGATCACGCGACCGATTTGAGCGTGCCTGCTGCGAAAGTGCCAAAATGCGAAAATGGTGATACCGTACCAGGCGCGGGCAACCAGCAAGAAAATCATCAACAATTATCGCTCAAGAAATCCTCTTCGTCGCCTCAGGCCGTCAGGTAAGAGTTCTTTTTCGCTACTTCCGGATTCATTTCTTGCTCTTTGCTGTCATTCATTATCCAATCCCTTGTCCTTTTCAGGAGCAATTCGTCGTTGGAGATGAACGATCCGATGGCCGCAGTGTTGAAACGAAGCGGTCTGGTTTCGCCAACGTCGACGGCGATGATCAACAACCGAACGATCCAATCGGCGCATCTGCAGCATTCGAATCAACTCGTGCCGTCTCCGTCTTCTTCCAAATCGCCATCGTTCGCCTCAGGGATTTTACCTTCAGGAGAGAAGATCTTCAACAAAGATTCCGTCGGTAAAGAAATAGAAACTGGCTTGTTGGTTTTTCTTCTTATTTTTTACCCTAAACGGGTTCCTGTTTCCCGTCGACTTGGATCGTGTCAAAATGTTCCCGAGTCAAACCGTTTTGTCCTTTCGCGCTGAGAAGGGCGATCGTAAAAAACTGTTTGACTGTGCGTGGGAAGATTTTTGACATAATTCAATGGAGACAAGGAAAGTTGGTTTCGTTTTTCGGCTATCGAGTCAAGGACGAAATGTACGAGATTTCGAGATGCTATCTATATTTGAAAAGAGAACAACCTACATCTGTGTTTCTCTCCTTTATAGATCCGGCCGCGAATCCGTTGTCATCGCCGTTGGCTGCCGCTTTAAGCCATGCGATGTCGTCGGCGTCCAAGGCGAGCTCAACGGGGACACCTACGTCGGCGCAACATCGTTCGGACTTCTCCTCATCATCGTCTCATTTGGCCGCTAAGCCAGCCACGGGCGTCGCGGCGACCGCGGCCAGCTTGCTCCCGCAAGCATCGAGCGCATTATTCCCGTCCCTCGGCGGTGCAGGCGGCTTATTTTCCACGCCTACTGGTGTTTCGACGGCGGCCGCAATGGGATCGCCGGCGGCGGCGTATTTCCACACGGAGATGCATCAGCACCAACACACGCACATGCATCAGTATCCGCCCTTCTTGCCGCCGTTCTTGAACGCCGGTTTACAGGGAATCCCCGGAATGGTAAGTACACATTTTGACTTTTATGAGTAGTGAGAGAGTGGATGGAGTTGGTTGATGCGTTTTTAATGGGGTTGGTCAATGCAGAATGGGTTTATGAATTCCAAGGTCGCTCTCACTTATCCTAACGCGCTTCTCGTTTTCAGGCCGGCCTACCCGGGGCCTACGGTGGCATTCCCGGTTTCCCGATGGCTCCTCAGGTGCCTGGCTTGCCTCCATTACCAACGCCATCGACGTCGAGTAGCAATTCCATGTCACAAGTGCCCGCGAAGGTAAGGAGTCGAGAGATTCTTGGTGATTTTTGTCGGATCGGTATTGACTTTTGTTTCTCTTCTTCAGAGAAAAGGCAAATGGTGCGCGATGCACGTCCAAATCGCTTGGGATATCTACAATAAGACGAAGGCATCGAGACGAGAGAAGAAGGGCGAAGACGACAGCCATAACAATCATGCATCGACGAGTACTTCCGCGAATTCGAATCCGTCCTCGTCGGCCGCGTTTCAAACTTCCAACGCCTCGTCCGTCCATTCGATTCCATCGTCGTCATCTACGAGCAGTCAAGCGCATTCGGGTAAGCATTTTTGAGATTCGTTTCTTTCGATTGTGTTCGTTGAAATAAACTGATGTTTCTTTTCTTTTCTTTTATTCTCAGTTCCTCGACCTCCTCTGGGAATTCAATCGGCGCATACGCACGGAGCGAACACGAATGCGGCTACGGGTAAGTGGACATTTGCATTTTTTTGTCGATTGGCTTCATTGAGTTGACCAAATTGTGAAATTTCATTACTTACAATGAATCGAATTGTTTCCAATTTCAGACAAGAATAATCAAGTACGATTAAGTTCGGACCCGAATCGTGACCAAAGGCGACGAGAAAAAGAGAAAGAACGAGAACGAGAGAGGGAGAGGACGAAATCGAATAGGTAAGTGGGAAGGAAGTGGATGATTTTCTGATGCTGGATATTTTAAAATTACTCTTCGATTTCAGCATACCTCGACCCGCCGATATCGAATCGATCAATCGAGTCCATATGGCTCAAAACGGAATGCAACAACCGCCGCCACCGTCGTCAACCTCGTTGGGCGGCCGTGAGAGTACGAAATTACCGATCGATCACCGAGGCAGTAACGGAGCCGCGAGCGTCGGACATCGAACTCCGTCCATCGCACCTTCGCCCTCGTCGACTATGTTGCCACTGAAAACCGAGCCGCCAAATATGTCGATGCCTTTATTTCAAGATGGATTATTATCGAGGCAACAGCAAGCTCACTTGTTCAATTCTGTCGCGCCCGGTTTGGCATCATCGATCGCCGCCACTCTCGCATCGACATCGGCGTCGAATTCTCTTTCC
Organism: Mesodorylaimus bastiani; assembly: GCA_034700065.1. NCBI lineage: Eukaryota > Metazoa > Nematoda > Enoplea > Dorylaimida > Dorylaimidae > Mesodorylaimus > Mesodorylaimus bastiani. The sequence goes on along the minus strand of JAQGCW010000254.1, from coordinate 3,908 downwards.
GCGAATGCAACTGCCGACGGACAATTTCGAAACGCGGCCGCCATCGGAGCTCGACCGCCGATGCCACCGATCCCGCCGACGAGCTACGCAACCTCGTCGACATCGTTCGGCAATTTAGCCGCCGCCATGGCTGCGGATCGACTTCGAGCGGTCACTCCGTCGAGCATCAATCAAGCGGCTCTTTCCGGCTCTTCTGGTTTGGACGCCGCTTATCGGGCGCTCATGGGTTTCGACAACCCGGGCGCGGCGGCCGCTGCACTCGGACGCGGCATTGGCGGCGCGTACGATTCGGCTTTATTTCGACCTCCGTTCGCCGTGGATCCGTTGATATTCGAACGAGAACGGGAGCAATTGATGCGATTGCAACAACATCAACTGTTGACGGCGGCGGCAGCAGCGGCTGCGGGCCATCCGGATCACCACGTCTCATCCGCCAACGCCGTCAATCCGTTGGCGTCCATGATCGATTTGGAACGAGCGATGAGTCGGCCGTCGATGATGAGTTCGATCGCGCCCGGATTATACGCTCAATCGCCGATGGCCTCGATCATGCCAAGGGTGACGATGCCCAGTCAGCAGCAACCAACATCGGCGGCTCTATTCAATGCTCAATTGTTCGGCGGGTTGGATTCGGCGACTGCGGCGGCCGCTGCTGCCGCGGCGGCTTCCCTTTACTCGAGCGGTCTATTTCAACGTGAACGGATGGAACTGGAGCAACGATTGTTCGGCCCGTCGGCGAATGCGCCGCAACTTATGCCCGGTGTCTCGGCGTCGGATCCACTACGGCTCGGCTTCTTGGGTGCCGGTTCATCGGCAAATCCGTTGATGGATCCGTACTTTTCGGCGAGAGCGGCCGCTATGGGTAATGCAGCCGCCGCCGTCGGATTTCCGCCCAATTTCGGCATGAACTTCGGCCTCCCGCCCGATGTCGCATCCAGCATCGCTCAAAATCATTTGCCACCGTCTTCATCGGCGGCCACCACCGTTGGTTCGATGGTTCCGAACAATTTGGGCAGCCCGTTTAGTAATAGTCTGGAGCAATTGGCGAGACAAAAACGAGACGCGTTATTGGCCTCGGCAGCCGCCGCCGCAGCCGCCGGCGTCCCGTCCGCCAATATGTTCCAGAATCGGTGATCTTTCTTCTGGCTTTGAACTCTTTTTGTTCTTGTGATGATCATGCTTTCATTTTTTTTTTACTTTGTATAAGGTTCCTTGTTCTTTCTTTTTGTACTTTTCCTACTCGACCGCAAAGCTTTGTGTATATTTTTTGAGATTTTATCCGTTGCATTTGTACATCTACTTATGAGAATTGTGAGAAAGTTGGATATTTTTTACGTCGGTGTTTCCATGAAGAAAATTGAGATCCAGTTTTGTATTTTGGGAATCGGTTTGGAATGGGAAGACGCAAGCGGTGATGGGTCTGCTCTCTTTGGGAGGTCATTGGGGGCGATCGAATCTGGAGGGGATCCTCTGGGGTCAAATTTTTAGTCGGGCGAACGGTTACAGTAATCCAAATCCACGCTGGATCCAGGGTGGATCATCCGACTTTACTTTCGCCATGTGGAGAACTGACGTGAGCAGCTGGAAGATTCGTCGACTTCTGTTTCTCTCTGTTCATCTGGCTTCTGGGGCGGATACGAATCAAAGCGCCGAAATCAGATTTCATCAGAGGGCGGTTTGGGTGTCCATCGGAGAGGTCCTTCAGGGACTGAGGAACCTTAGAGCCTTTTCGGGAGGAGGCCCAATCTGCTTTTGATTGGGGACCAAAGTACCAGCGATCCAAAGGGTTGACATTGTGAGTGGGTGTCGAGAATACTTTTTTTGCAAAATGAGTCACATCTGATCCTTGCAATCTCAACGACCAAAAGCCAGACCATCCGTTTGGCTCTTACAGATAAATTGTTGACAGTCAGCCGAGGCCCGCTCGCCCATTTGGTCTTTCATGCTCGAATGGCTCTCGAAGTTAGGCGAGATGAATCGTATCCGCACCGCCCCGCTTATTGTGTCTTTGGTACGAATGGGCTGTTGGAACGGCAGCTAGGTTGGAAGCTGGATGGCATTGGGTGTTTGTTGGAGGAGAGGTTGGGTTGGTGCGGATGGCTAATGTGTGGAAGGGACTTGTTTGTTGGTGGCTACTCTCGGCGGACAGAACATCCAGAGTGAGAATGACTGGACTAACACGAAGGGGCAATCAGGAGGGTTTGGATGATCGATCGAGGGTTGACTTGCGCCACTCGGATTCGCGGCCAAACCCAATGAGGCCTCGGATCCTCTAGGTTTGTGATTGGACTTCCATCCGCGGGGTCATCATCCGAGAGATCGAAGGATCTACCTCGTCCTCCTCCGCTTGTATAATCATGTTTCTGTTCGGTCCAAATCAGCGCTGATCACTTCAACCGGAGTGCGCTCGATCGATCGATCCATCCATCCTCGTGGTGTTCTTCTTGTGGTCAGCCGAAGGTCCTCTTCGACAACCTTTGTTCACCAACCAAGTCTCTACTTTTTCATTGAACTCTGGAACTTGGCTATTTCCTCACCGATTGCTGATCTCTGATTCCTAATCGAGCTGCTGGCGGCTTCGGAAGTTCCCACAGTCGTTTCCTGACCCTACTTGGCTTCTCACAACCCCTATCCCCTTCCCAACAGTGTTCCGTTCCGCCCCCCACCCCCCTCCGGTCGACTGGTACTTTTTGCAAACTTGGTTTCCTTCCATAAATGGCATTCAACATGGGTTGTTCTCGGGGTAGCTAACGTTCAATCAAGCCTAGTCTTGCTTCCCCTAACCCAGTACCTCCGGGAAACACTAGGCTTCCATTTGATTCCTTATCTCTCTCGCATTTCCTATCCGATTCTATTTTTTTTGTCCAAAAAAAACATCGATTAGGATAATTAAAAAAAGCCCAGGACGTCCGCTTACTTGTTAGCTAACTTGGTGTAAACCCATTCGAATTTATGCGAGGACTCAAATTGATTCTTTTAATTTGATTCCCGTTTGAAAACTCGAATTCCCAATCGATTAGTTCACTCACGCGCGATTAGTTGCTTACTTCGCACTTTTGAATTTTCCCGCGTTTAGATAAGCAGGTTAGGAGGGGGTATTCGTGTTGAGGCCACCCCCAAAATGCAATGGGACTTTGTAAAAGGGCCGCTAATTTTCGCTCCCCACGTTGAAGGACCGAGGAGAGAAAAGTTCCCGTTGGGTCTCGTCTAGACACACGCAGGGAGGCTCGTCTGATTTCCGCCTACTCATTGTGTACTTTCGTTCTTCGTTCGGTCTAGTTGGTCGACGAGGGAAACGTTTCTTCTTTTGGGATCTTCGTTGAATTCTGTTCATCATTGATTTCTCGTCGATATTCTTCAAATAATATCGTCAATTTTATTTTCTTCAAATTGAAATTTTCGTTTCGATTTCATCAAAAGAAATCGCATCGTCGATAAATTTTCGACAACAACAACCGAATATGGATCATCGTGGAGTCGGCGGCATCGGACGCGGGTAAGTACAATTTTCTTTTGTAGTCTCTTTTGTGGGATGATGGGGAATGGTTTAGGAAATTTTGTGAATGTTAGTGATCAGTATTAGGGATTGAGTTAGGTATTTTTGAGTTAAGTTTTGTAAAATGTTTATCCGATTTTGCAAAACTTGAACGGGCCCGCCTGATGTCTACTTTTTGTAGATTTTCTCTGTCCAGGATGAGAAATTTGGGATTTCGATTTCAAAAGTTTTCATGCGTCTCTCGGATTTCCCCTTGATCTTTTGAAATTTGAATGATATGGAGAAGGCCTTATATACTGCTGTACTGTACTGTACAGTACATACAGTATGGGACAATTTCCTAAATGCTAGGACTCCATATTTACTGTATGTACAGTACTTGATTAGAATCTACGAAATCTCTTTCCTGCTT
>JAQGCW010000253.1:0-13686 GCA_034700065.1 Mesodorylaimus bastiani | reverse complement strand
AGAGAAGGCGTAAGGAGAATGAGAACAAAAAAGATAGAAAGAAGAGAGAACATAAAAGGTTCGAGAAGAGAAAAAGGTGAACATAAAACGCAAAGAGGAAAAAGAGCATCGAAAGGTTAGAAGAAGAAAAAGAAGAACTCAAAAGACAGAAAGAGTAAAAGGAGATCCAAAAAGGTAAAAAGAACCGGGAGAACTCAAAAAGTAAAGAGTAAAAGAGAACCCAACACGTAAAAAGAGACAGGAGAACCCAGAAGGTCCAAAAGAGAACCTAAAAAGTAATGAGTATAGAAGAACCCAAAAGGCAGAATGCGAAAGGAGAACACAAAAGAAAACAAAACGATAAAGAGAACATAAAAGTAAAGAAAAGGAGAAGACATAAAAGGCAAAAAATAGCACAAAAAGAAGAGAACATAATAAAGGTACAATGAGAAAAGGAGCATGCAATAATGAAGAGAAATAGAGAACATAAAATGCAAAGGAGAACGAGAACGCAAAAGGCAAAGAGATAAGAGAACTAGTACTAAAGAGAACACAAAAAGGGGAAAAGAAGTAAGCCAGGACAAAACTCACGTCGACTAGGTCCAGCCTGAGAAATGCACGACGGGCAATGATACAAATCGATATCGGCCGCTTCGAATTCTTCCAATTCGACGCACCTAAAATAAAAAAAAGTTTCAAAATTTTAAAAGATTGGAAGTCAGATAAGAAAGAATAAATTTCCCAGAAGAATTCTTTTGGTTCTGTTTTCGAATGTTTTCTGAAAATCCGAAAAACAGAAACAAAAATGTATAGTTTCTCGAAACAAAAAATTTTCGACAAGAGTGAAAACAAATTTTTTTGACATACAGTACTATCTGAGGAAATCTGTCCTCAAACTTCCATAATTGAAATAATAAGATTTTAAAAACTATTGATAATTATTTAAACTACATCCAAACCCCACAAAACCCAAAAAAATAAACGTTCCGCATGAACTGGAACTAAAGTAAACAAGAAACCCAAATTCTCCCAAAACCAAATTTTCAAAAACTCTCCCGAAACAACCAAAATTTCAACAAAAAATTTCAAAATTCTACTTACTTTCCGTGATACCAAATTTCGCAAACGTCGCATTGAATCATAAATTCTCCATCGTTCAATACTTCATTATCCAAATCTCGAGAACAAACACCGCAAAACGAAATCGAAGAATTCAGCGACGACGATGCCGACGAGGCCATTTTTCTCTCGAGACGATTTTCCTTCCGAATTTTGAAAATATCGACGAAAAAATGTATGGTTTCGGGAGAATAACGATCGATTCCAATCGATTACGCCATCGAAATCGTCGATTGAAAACGAAAATTGAAGAAAAAATCGAAGAAGCGAAGAAATCAATAAAAACAAAAATTTTTCGCACGTGTGTTTGGTCCAAAGAGAAGAGAAGAGAAGAATTCGCGAGACAATTGCACCTAAAAAGACAATTGCTCCTGTAGCATTTTTTGCGTAGGAGCAATTGTCTTCTAAAACATTTGACCGACTGTGCACGCTTTGCTGTGAAACTTTATTTTACCAAATCGTCGACCGCTTCCGGTTTTTCTCGGATAGGAGGTCAAGAAGAAAAAAGTCTTATTTGGAAAGTGTAATTTTATGATTTTAAAATTGTTTTTAAACTTGTTTGATCAGTTTTTAAAATTTTCTTTCGCCTTTTGATGATTTTTTAGCTAGATTTTGAATTTTCCACAAATCTTTTTCGAAGATTTTCTGTGGTTTTTTCAATTTTTTCGGAAGAAATTCATCAGAAAAAATTGAAACTTTCTAATTTTTTTTGTTTCTTTGCTTTTGATTCCAAAACTTTTCTTGTTATAGTTAATACTTTGCATGGATATGTTTCTCAAAAACAAATTTTTCAGTGCAAAGCTTGGCACTGAAAGTTTCTTTTAAAAAATTCTTCTCGACCTTTCAAAACTTTCTCCACGATTTTCTTTTCAAAATATTTTTTTCACGTTTTCGCGGTCAAACTTCAAAGAAAACGGGCAACTTTTATTTTGGACAATTTTGAAAACCTAGACTTTTCTCTTGACTTTTTCAAAATTTTCAATGTATTTTGACGACGGACTTGTCTCGTTTTCGATTTTGGAGAAGGTCGCCCGATGAGACAGACGCTTTTCGTCGTCGAAGTCTTTTCGAAATCGAAGACGAGTCGACAGGTGCAAATTTTGAGGCGAGGAGAGGGTTTTAAAAGAAGTTTTATACGCTCGCGCGTTTAAATTTTCTAGGGGGAGGGGATGATCCTGTACAAATAAATAGCCCATCTCGATTACCCTAGCTCCTCCTAAAAGCACTTTGGAAGTATTTAGGATTCTATAGGATTGTCTAAATTTAGCTAATCCCCCTCTTTTACCTATCGAGAAAATTTTCAAAATATTTCCAATCCGCGTTTTGCATATTTTCGATTCAAAAATTATATATTTTCGCGCGCGTGTTTCTTTTTTGGGAGTTTGCTGTTATGTATGTATGTTTTTGATGATGAATGCTTTCTATCTTTCGTTTTGCAGGTATGAACGACGAGGATTTCGACGACCAAGACAGCTGACAATTTTTCGAGAAGGAAAGATCAACGGACGATGGATGTTGGATGAAGAAAAATTTCGAACGGTCGAAAAGCGAAGGAATCGTGGAGCGAATCGTGGAGAGCCGAAGAGGATCCAAGAGAGAGGTAAGTCCAAAATGTTATTATGAAAGTTTTATGGTTGAGGGGATTTTCGATTCGAATTTTCGATGGTGGAGAATTTTACCGAATTTTTCGCTGGGGCAAATTGGAGTTTGAGAATTTAGTAGATTTTTCGCGAGGTTATGGTTTTCGAGGAGGTGGCTAGTTTGAATTTGAGGTTTGGATGGAGTCTGAGGTTTGAAGTTTCGAGGATCACCAGAGGTTTTGGTGTTCGACGCTCGGCGAGGCTGAAGAATCCTCCTTTCGACCATCTTCTTTCAACTTCGACTTCTGCTTCTGCATTGTAATTAGCCAACTGACTCTTCTGTTGCTTGGCGCGATTGGTCGAGTCCATCAAATTGGTGTACGGATGTGCCTTGGCGTCTGTTTCGTCCATCGCCTGGAACCGAATGGAACCGTTGAGGATTTTCATCTTTGCTCTTCGAGGCTGGCGTAATTATTATTTCTTCTTCGACGATGGACCTAGTAGCCAAGGAGCGATTTTGGTGGCTTTAACGACGAGTTACCGTGATGCAACTTTCGTAAGGTTTTATTTGATCAATCGAGCGTTAATCGCTTCTGGACTTCGGCCTCCTCGGACAATTATCGCGATCGCTTCCGGCCTTGGACTTCTCGATCATCCGTTGGACAAATAAACCACGCCAGGACAATCGATCGTTGGAGGACAATTGATCGCCTCGTTTCCATCGAACATTCAATTTCGTTCATCCATCTTCTTCTGGTTTCCTTTTTTTTTTTTCTTTCGTCGAATAGAAACAACAGCACCGGAAAGTCCTTCAAAACGATTCGACAAATATTGACCGCACCTGGCGTGACGACCCGAATGACCAATGGTCTTCCCAGCCGGGTCAGGGGGAGGCTTTGATATTTGTATTTATTTTGAGGATATGGACTCTTGGTAGAACTCCATCGTCGAGGTTTCGAATGGCCGAGTGAACCGAATCGTCGGTTTGGTGGCTCGTTAGAATTGGCACCAGGTCATTAAATATTTGGGCAACGATTTTTCTACTACTCACTCCGGACATTCGAGGTCTGGCTGGACTGTGCTCCTAGTTGTTTTTTTTTTGCTACTGAGCAAAGGAAAGTTTCCCACGAGAATCATCGTCATCATCCATCGAATTCGTCGTCCTAATATGGCCAATATCGACGGTGCATTGCCCATGATTTTAGTCCAACAAATGGATTCGTCAACCTCGTCTCAGGTAGGTTTCGTTTGGTTTGAGGCGAATCTCCTTAATGTATTCTCTGGGACGGGCGGATAAGGCGGTGGAGAATTTGAATAATGGATTTTTTTTGGACGGCGGGTCTCGCAGATGGATTGCATACGATTTCCTTAATTGGTCGGGCGGAATGGAGGCCGACGGGCGGGGGTTTTCGAGGTGGCTGGCTGATCAGCGATAATCGAAAACTTGATCTTGTTAGGATTACCAGAATTCGAAGGTTTTGAGGTCTTGATTTCCAGAACTCTTGTGGATTCTCCAAAATTCTCTGAGGACTCTTGTCTCCGAAAAATTGAACGCATGATCGATCAGAGATCAAACAGGTCCGATTCCCGAAAGACAAAAATTGGTCCAGGTCCAAGCAAGCTTGTTTTTTTCTACTTCCTATTCCTCAATTGAGAAAAACTGTTTCAAATCGGGATTTTTCCCTACCAACAACATAAAATTTCCCAGTAGAATCATAAATCTTTCAAGAGACGAATGTGTCGTCCTTGAGATGCGTTTTTAGAATGAAGGGAAAGGAAAATGTGTTCTAGGTGTAGTTTCATTCGATTTCATTGACCTCGGTTTTGGGGTTTTGGCTTTCGTCTTGATTTTAGTTCGGTCGGGGGTCCGTCCATCCACAAAACGGTTGGTGGGCATTCGCGGGGAGTCTAGGAGGAGGAGGATCGTCCAATATTTGCTCAATGCCAACCTTTTCCATCGACGGACTGGACGGACGGACGTTGATTGATCGTGTGGAGGAGTGAATTTTCGGAAGGAGGCAAAAAAGTTTTCACTTCTCGCTCTCGGTAGGTCTCTCTCTCAAAAACGGAAACAACAGAAAAAGTAGGAAGGAAAAAGTATAAAAAAAACTCGATTCTTTCTCGATTGGCCAGTGCTCGGGAATTCGTCACTTTTGACTGACGGATAAATTGGGAAGACTGTTTATGGTTCTATCTAGTCTTTAGTCAAAGTTTTAGGAGAGAGAGAATTCGTATGGGAATTGGTCGTTATAGCCATAAATGGTAGATAAGAGAAGGAACATCCGAGAGTAGCCGAATAAGGAGGAGGCAGCGAGAGAAACAAGACAAGAGTATCCGGAACATGAAATTGGAGCGGAGAAGTAGTTTATTTTGAAAAGTAGAAGACGGGAAAGAGTAGTTTGGGAAGATAGCGTTGATGGTTTTCGGGTGTTGTGTTTGGAGATCGAGGCTACTTTTTGGGTATTGAGGTTGGAAATCGAATGATTTTGGATACTGAGGTTGCAAATCGACAACTTCCGAGGACATTATTTGAGCATTGAGCTTTGGACAAGATGAGGAGCTTCCTAAATTGCGCTTTCGAAGATGCCGAAATGTGCAAGAAGAAGGTAAAAACAAATAGTTTAGGTTAGGACGGATTGGATTTGAATTTGGGAAAGATAGGCGGTTTTTTGTTTTTGCAAGAAAGCCTATTGGATTTTTTGCAAGCTGGTTCGCCTTTAGAAATATTCGAATACTGCATTCCAAAATAACTCTAAAACGTAATATGTTTTCTGACGTCGTTGCTCTTTGGTGAGTGATCGATTTTTCTCGACTGTAAATTAGATTTCCGTTCGGTTATCTCGTTTTTGATGAAGTAGGTGGTGATTGAGTTCGCGATTCAACTCCTCCTCATCTCGGGGAGTCAATAGCGGACGAGTCTTACTCTTGATGCAATGGTAACATTCTCTGCGTTCGAGGTGGCTATGGTAGCATGGTTTCTTGTGTCAGATCTTACGATTAGTTTCTGATCAGTCCTGTCATTTTCTGATCAGATCAGATCATTTTCTGGTCAGATCAATCATTTTCTGATCAGTCTTGATCTTGATCTTGCGTCTTTGGATTAGTCTTGCAATCAGTCTAGCGATCTCTTCCGGATTAGTGGTTGTTTATCGATTTGATCATCCGATCGATGGAATCATCGATGAATTTTTTCCGAAATTACTGATTGTTCGATGAGAATAAGCTTTGATCGGAGTTTTCCCACGATTGCTTGTAGTTTTTTTTCCGGAAGGATCAACTGTAAGCCGCTGGTTGAGTCAGCAAAATTTTGGGCCTCAAGAAACTGATTCATCAACAAAGCTTTTTGACGCACAACGTTTGATCCGCCCGCCTTGATCCCCGCATGTGATCGATCGATCGTAAATCGAATACTCTCCATCAATATATACAGTATATCCAACTGCTCGTCGGGGACATAATCGTTGGTCATTTATTCGCAGTTGGACGCACGACAATTTCTTTGGTCGTCCACCGGCGAATGACCGACCGCCCTTAAAGTTTTTCATCACTTCGAAAGTAACTAGTTGTTCTGGAATTTTGCAAAGAAAAGAAATCACTCGGAGGAGGGAGGAGATGTAGGAGTCTTTGTGGATGGGGAGGTGGCGATCCGAGAGGATCGGAGGGAGGGCAGGGAGGGAAAATAGCACTCGGCGGGATGGAGAACTGGACTTGTGGTTGGTGGTGGTGGGTCTTGATGACGGTTGATGGTGTGGGGCACGTACCTTTATGATCCGCAGAAAGGTGCTGGCGGTGGTACCTTTTATTATAAGAAGAGTTAAAAAGGACTCTGGTAAAGTGCCTTCTCGCGCCTGTGCCTGCCTGAAACGTTCTTTTCGTCGCCATCTCTCTCGCTCTCTCCAACTAGTCTCTACTCGTTCGCCTACCTGCTGAGGGGCATGGGGAGGGGGAGCTCGGCAGCTCGGCATCGCCGCATAGTTGAATGTGTCGTCATGCTCGACGCCGCGTGAATCACGTACGGGCATTTTCTCCACCACGTTCGAACTAACCGTGTTGACTTGAGAGGGGAAAACATTTCCTAAATGCATACCATCTCGTCCCAAGTTATGTTAGCCATCAGTCGGTTTGTCATTTGAGAACTTTTTTGAACATTATTTCAACATCCAAGTAGTGTGGTGGAGAGATTTTTTCAACGTCGATGGTGCGGCGAGATTTTTCTTTGATCGATGCGAGTTATTCGTGGAAATTTTAGTATAGAAGTTGAAGAGAAATGATTCCTTCTTATGCGAGATGGAAAATGGTAATGTGGATGGGGCGGGGTGGTTGTTTTTTTTAGATTGAAGTTCCCTGTGGCTGGTCAGATTCCTGATTTTTTTTTCTTTGCTGTGATGGACCGTTTTCTTGGAGAGCTTGTTTTCGTTGATTTTTTTCTCTTGAAACCATCATTAGCAAGAAAATTCATCTTTCAACCGGCCTTTTACGGAAATTTTCTCATTTTGATCTCAAATGGCTTTGTTGAATGGCTTCCATCGAATTTCAAAATGTTACGCTTTTATATGAGAGCTTTTGAATGGATGTTTTCGCGATGGCTTTCTGCCCGCCCGTGGTGGAAGGAAGGCATGGTGAGAACTTGCCTGTTTTCGTTTCGCTTCTCGGTGTGGAAGCCTCGAATAAGCTATAGCTGCTAGGTTTCTTGTATATGGCTAGGTTGCTTCTTGCTTGCTCTTCGATTCCTAACGGCTTCTTGAAATACTGCTATGTACAGACAGGTCTCTTTTTATGGGCCTGGCGACCTTTTATGTTTCTTTGAACTTTCTAACCTTGGGCATATAATCGTCTTTTTTTCTCGTAACTCATTAGCTGGCTGAACCCCTGTGCCAGAAAACAATCGAATTAGCCTCGGTGAATGCGAGGTGCGCGTCATGTTTTTGATTAGATTGCACCCACTTGATGAGAAACTTCCTCGAACTTTCTTTTTAATAGAGCCATATGCGTCATGAAAGGCTAGTTTTCTGTATCTTCTGTTGTTTGTCGATCTCATTTGGTTCAATCTCGTTGATCCAAATGAGATCTACAAAAAGTTGACCTTCAGTCACCGTTTTTACTTTGCTATCCTAGATCCAGGTCGTTTTTTCTGGTTAGCTGAATCCGGAGCGATGTTTCTTGGCATTGATGTATATTCTTTTGACGGTTGAAATTTATTCTCGACCCGTTTTTCGAGTAGATTCGTTGAAAGAAGCTGAAGTCTCGGAAATGTCTATTCCTGGGATTTGAAGGCTGGAGCGTTTTTTGAAATGGGAGCATCGCTGGAGCATTGAAAAGTTGCGGTTTGATTCTACGAAGGGTCTTGCTGACTTGAAAATTTGGACTGTAGGATTTTTTTCGGAGGTTCTTGGCTTCATCATCGTCGATTTTTTTGAAATTATTTTGAGGTCTTCCTGGTGCAGATTTTTTATCTATGAAATGTAACTAAATTTGATTCTGTTTTTTTTTGCAGATGAGCGAAGGTCGACGGACGCAAATCGTCCTCTTGGACGATCGACGTTTGGACATCGTCGTACAACCGAAATTATTCGTCAACGAATTATTGAATATTGTGGCTTCGCATTGTCATCTCAAAGATTCCGACAAGCAATATTTCGGATTGGCTTTTTACGATGAGAGGTAAGTGAGGGTTGTTTTTTTTTGCTTTTTGAAAGAACGGTTTAGACTTTGGCTTTGCTTTGTGGTTATTTTTGTTTGTTCAAAGTTTAGAAAGCACTGAAACATTAAAATTCTAAATTCTTTTGAAGCTTTCATTCAGGTTTTGTAAATTCATTTACAGTAGTATAGGATTTTTAAATTATGACCAGCAGGTTAGAATTCATGACCTTTGGAACCCAAATTGTGGTTGTCCGTTTCGCGTTTTCCTTCCACAAAGTGACAAGGAAAAATCTCAGACATCTCGAAAACGATTTTCAAAAAAACGGAAACAAAGTGTCGGAAAGCTCTCTGTTTACGCGAGAATTATCTCTCCTGGTGAACATTTTTTCGGAGCGAGCAAGGAATTTCCGGAATTTTTTTCTTCCGCCCCTGTGGGTTCTAGGCGTTCCGCTTTGGCTCTTCCCCGGGCACTTTCCTCTGTCATCCATCTCCTCAACCTGTGATGAAGTAGAAAAAGCAACTTTGCCCGAATGTCTTACTTGGTCTCTCATCGAAAACTCATCCATAAATCATCTTCATCGGCGTCTGCTGGTCGTTGCTGATGGCAAGTAAGCAGAGGAAATAGTTTCTAGGTCTTGCTCGATCTCTCTCTCTCTCTCTCTCTCTCTCTCTCTCGAATGAACGAGCAAATGGGCGAGCGATGAACAAACGCGGGGTTGTTCGGTCGTCGTTCCTGCCTCTCTCGAGGCTTGACATACATAAATTTTCGGAGTTGAAATTGCAGCAAAATAGAATCAGAGGGGGATGAGAGGAATTATGGGACTTTTTCGTGCGTATCAAGTTGATAGATCATTTTAAAAAAATCGAGGCTGTAATTAGGTTTAGCGCAAAAAACACAGGGTGTTTCTTGGTTGAGGATGGCTGTCGGCAGACAATTTTTTATAGAAAAATAACGAAATCAGCGGCACAGATCAATGGATTTCAAGCGTAATTTTGTGCATGCGGTTTTCAATTGTGCTTGTCTAATTAAGTTAATTAACTTCTAAATATGTAACTAACATGAAGCCATCTTCTTTTTTCCTTTTCAGCCAACAATGCCATTGGTTGCAAAACGAGCGTCGCGTTTTGGATCACGATTATCCGCGGAAGTTCATTGTCTCAGGAGCCACATTGACCTTACTCCATTTGCCAAAGTGAGTTGAAACTGTCTGTTACCTTCTTTTTGCTTTACTTTTCTGCGCTTTCCTTTTCCCGTTTTGCTTTCCTTTTCGGATTTCTTTTTCTTTTGCTTTCCTTTGCTTTTCTTTTTCCTGTTGCTTTTTTGCGTTTTGCTTTTCTTTTTCTTTATGCTTTACTTTTCTAATTCCTTTTGCCCTTTCCTTTGCTTATCGCTTTATTTTTGTCTTTTTGCTTTATCCTACTTTTTTTCCTCTTGCTCTTCTTCTTTTCCGTTTGTTCTTTTGCTGATTTCTTTTTCCCTTTTTCCTTTTTGTCCTGTTTGCTCGTTTTGCTTTTTCCTTCTTTCTTTTTCCTTTTGCTTTACTTTTCACTTCTTTTCTTTCGGTTGCGCTTTCTTTTGCTTTCCCTTCTTTCTGTTTTGTCCTTTGTTTTTTTTGTCATTTTGCTCTTCCCTTTTAATTTTATTCTATCTCCTTTCAGGTTTTTCGTGGAATCTATTACGCATTTGTCGCATGCATCATGCGTGGAATTGTTATTCTTGCACACGAGATCCCAAATGGCAAAGGTAAGCGCTAAATTTGGTTCGTTCGAGTTGCGATGTGTGCCTTACCTTTTTGTTCCTCAGGGTTTCCTGGAAGCCGACAATACGACCATATGTCAATTGGGAGCGTACGCCATGCAAGCGTGTTACGGGGATTTCGAAGAGTAAGTTGTGTATCCTTTGTTTCTAAGAAAAATTTAAAGTCGAAAGTTCAATGATGAGTGATTTTTACCGCCCCAGGCAGAAGAATACAAAACATTTTGGTGATTGGTTTCTCTGAGCAAATTCCTTTCTCTTGATTTAATTTTTAACTAATACTGTTTCTTCAAGAAGTTATAATGTTTTTTCTTTTTTCAGTCACATGACGGCCCGGAATCAAATGAAAACTTTGCATTTATTTTCTCAGTGTTTATCGAAGGACTCGATGGCTTTATCGCAATGGTAAGTGATCGTTCTTTTTTCTTCTTTTTTATTTTAAATTTCAAACGTTCAAAGTTGTTTCAATTTCAAGTTGTTGAATTTGTTTCCATTTCAAATATTTGTTTTCATACTTTCAGCGAAGATCTCCTCGTTGAATCGTACCAAAATCATCGCGGATTATCGAAAGGACGGGCTATTGTCAAGTAAGATTTTTGTCTGTTTTGTTTTTGTTGTTCTTGTTTTGTATTTATCTGTTCAACATATGAATACTGAAACAAACCTCTTGTTTTTTCAGTTTTATGGTCATGGCCGAACAATTGCAATCTTACGGTGTGCAGGTTTTCGAAGTTCAGGTACGAATTTGTTTTGCTTGTTTAGGTTTTAATCATATATTTATAAACGGCTTTAAAATTTTGCAGGACAAAGCTGGCGTCTCCTTATCCCTCGGAATATCCAGTCGCGGAATTTACCAATACGAATTGAATTGTTTGGAGAAACCGCGTCGAGTAAGTGGTGTTTTTTTTAAAAATATTTTGAGATGTCTTCCTCGCATTGAGTTTTTTAATTGAATATTTGAACATCAGCTTTTTTAAATATGAGTATTTAAACATTAAACTTTTAAATTAAGTTTTTAAATCAAAAGAAAATTCACGTTTTCAGGTGTTCTACTGGAAACAACTGGAAAATTTATATTATCGAGAGCGAAAATTTTCGATCGAAGTGAACGATATCGGCCGGTAAGTTGCGTTTTTTTTGTTTTAGTTTTTAACTTTCGATGCTCGCATTTCGTTCTGCTTGCAAAAAATCTTTTGAGCTGTTGAGCAGAAACATTGTTTGAAAAGTTCGACAAGATGTCTTTATTTAATTTTACTCTATCCGTAAAATACCGTCAAGGAATGCTTCAGTTTTTGAAAATATTTTATGTTAGCATGGATTCAGGAATGCTTCTTTTTCTCTTTCCGCGCAGCGTGGTGCATACGTTGAGTTCGTTCAATGTCTACGAAGATGCCATTCAAGAATCGGTCGAGGAATACGACGACTTAACCGAGGCCATCGGCGATCCATCGACTCAGTACGGTTATGCTTTTTCTTATATTTTTGGTTTTGCATGAGGTTTGGTTGGGCATTGGGAGATCGCGGAAATTTTGGTTTTTTTGAGGGGTCTGATCGCTCGATCGTGCATGAGAAAACGGTTAAAAATATTCCAACTTTCCAGTGTGGTGGTTGCGCAAAAGTTAATGGTATTTTGTCTACTTTTACAGAGTCTCGGTCAGTCGCCGCGCATTTTTACCCAGCGGCGTTTACGTGCATGTATTCTGGTGCGAATCGGCTCAATTGTGCAAAACGATATGGTCGCTGGCGATTGCTCAACATCAGTTTTATTTGGATCGGAAAGCGGCTGCTAAGGTAAGTCTTGTTGTTTTTGTGGTTTTGCTTTTTTGTTTTTTGTTACTGAAGTATGTGTATCTTTCCAGAAAGGACTGCAACTCGTTCAACATACGGTGGAAGAATTATCAACGACGTTGGATCGAATGATCGAGGACGGTGCGTCGTCGATCGGCAAGACCAATAACAATTCCAGCGATTGCGCAAGTACGATGACCAAATTAAGTTCGTCGGTTTCGTGTACAAGTTTGAAATCGGTACCGAGTTCGGGTAAGTTGGAAGTTTTGAAAATTCTCTTTTTATGTAAGTTAGCCGTAGCAATGATGATTGTTATTTACCGCCCCAGGCAGAAGAAACTTATAGTTTTTGGTGATTGGTCACTCTGAGCATGTCTTATTTACTTTTTGGATATACTGAGAAAGTTCTGCGGTTAATAATTTTATCTCGTATGGTTTTTTTTCAGAACGTTCCGAAGAAGAGAAAAAACGCGACGCGGAATTATGCAAGCGATTGAAGCAAAAGCGAGCGGAATTGGAGCAAAAATTATTGGAGCGAATGAAGGACTTGAAGGAAACATGCGTGAAGGAAGGGGTAAGCAGTCTTACTATTTTGTTTTGTGCTTGGGTTTGAATGTGACAGTTTGTTTTTCATTTTGTTTTTCACTTTCGTGTTTTTTTTCAGGAAGTAACGGGCGAACTACCGTCGGAAATTCATTTGGCACTGGCGCCGGGCGAGAACGAACCGAAAATCAAACGACGCGTTGGTACAGCGTTCGCGATCACGTTCGAAACGATGACCAAGCATACGAAGGCGGACCAAATCGCTAAATTGGAAGCCGACGTGGATATTCATCGGAAGATCGTGGCGGCCGGTTTGAAACTGGCCAACGACTCGACGACGAATAAATCGGTACGGAAGAAACGACGTCGCGATTACGAGGCGAATCGACAACGATTGCGAGAATTGGAACAACGTTTGCATCAGTTGCGAATCAGTTCGAGTAAACCCGATTTGCCGAATGTGCATTTGGAAGGTGAGTGAACGTTTATTTTGGGGTGCATCGGGTTTTTCTCTGAGTTTTTTAGTGTGTAAGTTAGGTGATGAAATATGCCGTTTTTCTTTCAGGTGCTCTCTCGAAACTAAGCGAGAACGGTTCGTCGTCGAGTCTCCTTCGAGTGAGCAAATCGCTACCGGGCACTCCGCACGGATCTGTTCCCGATCTATCATCGGCCAGCAACGGCACATCGACATCGACGGCGGACGGATTGGATTCGGAACATCATCGCCATCATCATCACGTCAATGGATTGGTCGAGAAATTATCCTCGGCGTTCTCGCCGGTTCGTCGATCGAAACCGCCCAATTTGCCCCTTCCGCCATTGCCGCCTCCATCGCCTCGACGACGCCAGGCGAGCAGCGATCAAATCGATTCACCGGGCGGATCGCATAAGGGATTCCCTCATTCGACTAGTTTCCCGAGCGATCAGGCGATGACGACGAACGGATGCGGAGACGTCCAACGATCGCCAATGGCCGAAAGGAATCATATGTATTCCACCAAGTAAGTGATTTTTACAGTTGCATTTCGTGTATTGAATTCTAAATCGATTTCTCTTTCGTTTGCAGACCTCCGCCCGGATCGAACGGTTATCGAACGCCTCAATCGATTTATCAAAGCACGTATCGATGTCAAAATTATCCGACGTTCAGCTCGACGAATGGAATTAGCAACAACAACAACAAAATGCCGCCACAAGCATCGCTTGCTCCGTCCGAATCGAATCATTCGTTGCCGAGTTCGACATCGGAGAAATCGGCGACGTCGATCGTCGATCATTCGAT